>VDFB02099422.1:0-49582 GCA_007258455.2 Sequoia sempervirens | reverse complement strand
TCTTCCTTCATAGCTTCCAACCAATGTTCATCTTGATAGGCTTTAGTGACATTTTTAGGTTCAATCTTGGAAATCACACAATATTATTTTGCAATCTTTCTTCTAGTCTGCACTCCTTTATTCTTATCTCCTATGATTTTATTTTCAGAATGATTTAGCCTTAGATACCTTAGGGCTTTGAGACATTCTTGACCTTCTAATTCTTCTAATTTCTCTTCTACACTTGCACTTGTTTGTGCTTCCTCATTGAATTGATTTCCTAGAACAAATTGAGGTTGCTTAACTGGAACATATGGAATAATCTGAAGTAGATTTTTTGTCTGAGAATTCTTCCCTTTGCTAGTATTATCTTCATCAAAATCATAACCAAAATATCTAGATGATTTGACATAGTCCTCATCAACCTTGACATTTTCACTTTCAACCATATTTCTTAGTCTTTTGTTATAGCACCGGTATGCCTTGCTTTCAGTGGAGTAACCTAGGAAAATCCCTTCATCACTTCTTCCATCAAACTTACCTATATCATCATCTCTCTTAATATAAAACCTACTTCCAAAGATCTTGAAATATTTAACAGTAGGCTTGTAACCAAACCATAACTCAAAAGGGGTCTTACCAGAGTTACCATTAACATTTACCCAGTTCAAAGTATACACAACAGTGCTTACCGCTTCACTCCAGTACATCTAAGATACATATCCTTCCATCATCATTGTTTTGGCAGCATCCAAAATTGTTCTATTCTTTCTCTCTGCAACTCCATTCTGTTGAGGGGTTCAAGGAGCAGAATTGTCTCTTAATTCCATTCTCTTCACAAAAAGAGTTGAACTCCCTAGAGGTGAACTCACCACCTCATTCAAATCTCAAGCACTTGATTTTTAGACCTTGTTCATTCTCTGCCATAGCCTTAAAACTTTTGAACTTTTCAAATACTTCACAATTTTCTCTTAAAAAGGAAACCCATATCATTCTAGAGTAATCATCAATAATCAACATAAAGTACCTTTCTCCATGAATATTTCTGACTCTGGAGGGACCACAAAGGTCAGTATGTAGCAGCTCCAACAAATTATTTGAATGAAACTATTTTCTCTGGAAAGAGACTCTAGTTTGTTTACCCATCTAACATTCCTTGTAGATTGTGTTAGTAGGCTTTACTAACTTAGATAGATCTCTTACTACTTGAGTAGAACTTATCTTGATAATGTTGTCAAAATTTACATGAAACAATCTCCTATGCCATAGCCAACTTTCATCTACTTGAGCAATTAAACAACTCCCACTAGTAGTAGTCAGGTGAAAGATATTACATTTTGTCTATTTACCAGTAGCAATCATATTCCCAAAACTTCCCCATATCTTGCATCTTCCATTTTTGAATTGAAGATCATAGCCCTTGTGCACCATTTTTCCTACACTCAGCAAGTTGTGCTTTAATCCTTCAACATACAAAACATCATCAGTGTTATCCTTACCACCAAGGCAAATAGATCCTCTGCCATGAATCACACCAGCATTGTTATCTCCAAATCTTACAACCCCACCGTCATACTTCTCTAGACTCACAAATTTTCTTTTATCACCAGTCATATGATGTGAGCATCCACTATCAATGACCAACTCATATTTTTCTTCAACTCAGGTTGCAAGATCCTTTTCATCTTTAGCAAATTTGGTAGTCACAGGATTATCTTGAATGGTAGCAATAAAACCCATTAATCTTCATTTCCATTATCTTTATCAAACTCATCATCGGAAACTACTTCTTCAACAAAGTAACATCTCTTTTGGAATCTAGACTTCTTAGGCTTAGATCTAGGAACTCTTTCAGGACACCTTGATGCAAAATGACCTATTTTACTATAAGAGAAACATTTAATAGGAAATACATCTCCGTACTTACCTTTTCCTCTTCCTTGTTTTGCAATCAATGATTGCAATTCTTCTACCTCTCTTTCTTTATTTTCAAGCTATTTCAATTCTTCATCATACTTGGATACTTTTCTGGAACACTCTCCCAGACCATATCTTTTCCTGCTACTTCCGGATATTGTAGCCTTGAATGTTGATTCAGTCTTTGGTGCAGATTCACCAAATTCACTTATTTCAAAAGCAGCAAGCTTGCCAACTAGTGTGGCTCTTGATATATTTGTTACTGATCCAATTTCTTCAATAGCATGAGCTTTCGCTTTGTAGGATGGAGGAAAGGATCTGAGTATCTTAGCCATAATTTCATCTTCATCCACAAAACCACTGACACATCTAATACCCATCACTATCTCATCTACTCTCTACATAAAAGAAGTGATATTTTCATCTTAGCCCATCTTTAAATTCACATACTTTCGTTTCAAGATTTGTAGCTTAGCCATCTTCACCTAAGCATCTCCTTCATACAAAGTTTCCAGCTTCATCCAAATCTCATGAGCTATCTGCAACCCTATCACATTAGCCATCTATGAATCTATCAGAGCACTCACCAAAGCTTCAATAGCCCTAATATTATTTTAAGAATCTTTGATCTCATCAGTAGTGGAGGGACCATTATGAGGAATAACATATGGATCTTTTGTAATCTTCCATAAAGATTCACCAATACATCTTAGATCACATTGCATCCTAACTTTCCCCAGTGAGTAGTTAATGCCATCAAATCTTGGACTGTCCTTCTTGAATTTTTCCATCCCGAATCACCTAAAGCTTTCAAAATTCTTCAGAGGAACCTACTCTAATACCAATTGTTGGTAGAACAAGAACACACAACTAAGAGGGGGGTAAATCAGTTGTGACAGAAACTTAAACTTTTCTTACTAAACTTAATCTCGGATCTGATGAATAAGAAATTAACCACAAACAATTAACACATTAGAGAGGAAGATAACACCAAGATTTTTATGTGGAAACCATGTTAGGGGAAAAACCACAGTGGATGTCAGTCCACAAGATTATACCTTGTTAAAAGTATAATGAGAAATAATAAGAGGAATGCACATGCATTCAAGCACACTGCCTAGAGCTCACTGCTCAAATACAAAAGAGGACTCATTGTCTAACAACACAGAAATATGGATTAGATCCATAGAGTATGAACTAAAAGAATAGCTTCTACACAATCCTAATTACAATTCCAATTAAGCACAAAAAACATTCTTCACTCTTCTCTCAATCTTCTTCACACTTCGCTCTGCTATCGAATGATTAGAACACTATTCGCACATCTGCACTTTCTCTGGCATACATTCTCTCTTATGAGCACACTAAATTTTCTTAAACAATCACTCTTATATATCTGCTACATGAGATTTCATCACAAATTAGTTGGCCAGGAAAATAAAAAATATTTGCAATGTCGGCCCAAATTTACAAATAAATTTTCAATACAAATCCACCAAGGTCAACCACACCATAATGGAGACCCAAATTAACATCTCCAACACAAAAATACTTTAATTAAATTCACCACGAAGATCCACAACATGCTACCACCAACATGTCGACCAGGGACATGAAAAACCGAATATGCGCAATAAAAGATCTTCAACCACAAGCTCTCTGAATAATGTGGACATACCACAAAGATAGAGAATGATCTAGAGAAATCTGCGAACACCAAGAAACAACAAAGAAGCATCCACAACAATTGAGATTAACAGACTTACACAAACTTCATTCAAGAACACTGATAGAGACCACCAAAACATTGTTAGACCACAACACAATCAAAAATTCACGTGGACCTCTGAAACTTCTGGTAGATGATCTAGAAACACTCAACAATAAACCCTTTAATCCACTCCAACTAATCTTCAACGTAAACAACAAAATTCCTTCTTGACCTGCACAGTTCCATTGGGAACCTAGAACACTTCCTTTTATAATTTTCTTAATATCCTCAACATAAACAACCTTTAATGTACACCAAATGCTAATAGTGTTGACATCAATGACAACCACATATCAGCAACCATATCCACAACATCCAGCACTATGTTAATTATCTTTGTGACTTCTCCCTCAAAAGGTTTGCTTCTTCTTGGATTGCTACCATTTTGAATGTAGTTTTTTATTTCCCTACAATCTCAATTTCTTTTTGCATTCTTAGAAAGATGCTCCCAATTTTGGAGTTGAATTAAGGATTTAGTTTTCATACCATCCTAATTCCCATTGTCATGGGTTATACACTAAATTCATGAATGACAAAAATTATCATCTTCTACATCATTTCATTCATTATGTTTTATGAAATGATCCCAATGTCATATGAATAGTTTTATAGTGCTTATTGGACTGTAGGTGTTCATATGACTATCTTCTATGTCATGTTATAGTTCCATGTGTATTCTAGTGTCCTTGGTGGGAAAGAAAGTATATACTACTTTTTTGTATGGACTATCACTCTCTTACACAAAGTCCTTTATTTAAATGTTACTTAACTATCCTTGATTTGGAAACTTGTGACTTCGCCTTTAAGGACTTTATCATATTCATGTTTAGAAAAATTTGTCCATTTCTCTTCTTTTGAAACTATCACATGTAGTTAGTGCCCATTACCATTTTAATCTTTGTCCATTTTTAGAGGATTATATGGACTTTCATTCTTGAAGGAAAATAATTTTTGAGGATGAAACAACATTTTCCAAACATCCTTTCTATCATTGAAGGTATATTTGCACATGAAACAATTCTATAACCATATTTTAAGGAATTCAAATTAAAAACAATATGGACATTGTAATACCCTTTTCAAGATGGAAACTAAATGCAAAGGTGTTAGAATGAGCATAAACCTCTTAGATACTTCCCATAAAAGTTTGAATACAACCCTAGTTGCCATGAAGGATTGAAAAATGTCATGCAAAGAGACCTACGGTGACCAAAAAACCTAAAGTGGACCTATTATAAATTTGAACTCAAACCCTCCTAAAAAAAAACTCCCTATTTAACTCATGCACATGGACCTTCAAGGGTTAGTAGATGAAGATAACAATGTTTCAAGTAAGAAATTTTGTTGGTATAATTTAGATAAGTAGGATAAAGATGCTTGGGTACAAAAATGAGACCTCTAAAATTATTAATCCACCCACCTCAATGTGTTTGGATTGGTTATTTAGCCCCACAAAATGAAAAATGTAAAAAATGCCTCCTAACAACTTTTTAATGAATGCAACTAATGCTTTTTACAACATTTAAAATATTGTGTCTATGGTGAAGATACCTAGAGATATAAAAAAATAAGGGAGGTTATTATGGAGGGATCCTACATGATCCTATACCTTTAGAAGAAAAATTTATAGGTGTCATGATTTCAAAGAATTAGTCTGTCAAAGTTTGGCAATTTTTGGCACTTAGGGATCTTAAGAGAAAGTGTTTACACAATGTATTATCAAATGATATGGCATAATGGGGTGTGAAATAGGACCTTTCCAATAATAAAACCAACCACACAAATGTTTCACACTATTATTTTTTCCCCATGATACACAAAACAAAAATTATGCTACCTTGCAACTTTCTCTCCAATGTATTTGATGCTTTTTTCAATTTTTGAAATCTTGTTGCCATGGAAAAATGTATTATATTTTTAAAATTTTGAGAGGGATTATTGTGGATGGATCCTAAATGACCCTATACCTTAAGACAAAAAATTTATTAGGTGCCACAGTTTTTTAGAAACAACTTGTCAAAGTTTTCCACTTTTTGGCACTTGAGGCCCTTGAGAGAAAGTCGACACAATGTGGTATGGAATGATTGGGAAATATGGGGTGTTAAATAGGAACTTTCCTAGAATAAAACCACCCACATAGATGTGTCAACACTATTATTTTGGCCCCACAACATATTGAACCAAAAATCTGCTACCTCACAACTTTCTCTTCAATGCATTTGGCACTTTTTGCAACATTTGAAAACTTGTCACCATAGCCAATTTTTTTGGAGTTTTAAAAATTTGAGAGAGGTTAGTGTGGATGGACCCTACATGAAACTATACCTTTAGAATAAATTTTTTTAGGTGCCATAGTTTTTGAGAAACAACTTGTCAAATATTTTCACTTTTTAGCACTTAGGCCTCTTAAGAGAAAGCATCAACACAATGTAGTATAGAAAAATTGGGAAAAATGAGGTGAAAACAAGGAAGTTTCCTAACATAAACCCACTCAAATTGACATTTCAACATTGTCAGTTTGGCCCCTAGATGCATAGAACAAAAAATATACTACCTTGCAACTTTTTAGTGAATGCATTTGACGCTTTTTGTTACATTTGAAATTATGTCGCCACTAAAAATGGAATGGATTTTATAAAAAAATAGAGAGATTATTGTGAAGAAACCTACATGAACCTGTACCTTCAAATGAAACATTTTTAGGTACCAAAATTTCCAAGAATAACCTGTTAAACTTTTTCACTTTTTGGCACTTAGAGATCTTAAGAGAAAGCATCAATGCAATGTAGTTTGAAATGATTGGGAAAATTGGGGTGTGAAAATGGATTGGATACTTCAAAAATTGAGAGAGGTTGTTGTGGAGGGACACTACATGACCCTATACATTCAAAGAAAAAAAATTTAGGTGCCACATTTTTTGAGAAACAACCCATAAAATTTTTCCACTTTTTTGCACTTAGGGCTCTTAAGAGAAAGCGTCAACAAAATATAGTTTGCAACGTTTGGGTAATTTGGAGCATAAAATAAGACCTTTCATAGTATAAAATTCCAATTCAAACATTATGGCAGTATTGGTTTGGCCCCAAGACACACAAAATGCAAAGTATAGCTCTTGACAAGTTTTTACTAAACATAATTGACACTTTTTACAACATTTAAAAAATTGTCACCATGGTCAAGTGGATTAAAGCTTTCAAAACTTGAGAGATGTTATTTGAAAGGAATAAAATTATCATTGACTATGTTTAGGACATAGAACAACAATCTTCTACACTCTCATTCAAGGAAAACCTAGATTTCTCAATTCAAGGATGAAGTAGGGTAAAGAGATCTTGCAATAGAGTGTCTTAGGGTATGATTAAGAACTAAACAGGGGTTCACCACCAAGCTAGGGATTGGAAAGACTAATGACATGCAATATTTAATGACAAGAACTAATGATAGGAAAATATTTACTAAATAACCTAGAAATGAATGCAAAATAAAATAGAAAATTGGAAGAGCAAAGAGGGGCACCTGGAAACCTGTAGCAGCTTGAATGAAGTCTTGAGATGCTAAAAAATAATGAAATTAATGCAAACTAGGACTCATATGCCAGACTAGGTGATTTAGTCCTAGGTTAGGGTTTTTGGGAAATAAAATTGCAAGGACAAGTCTAAATCTCTAGAAATATGAAAATTTAAATGTATTGGAACTCATGCGCTAGAAGTGGTGTATCAGTCCAGTTTGGCTTTTTCAAAGAATCAAGATCTGAATCTACTCTTCAATTTTTGCCTTGTCTTTTCAACCTGGTTTTTGGATTTGAACTGGAAGATTCTACTCTGTAGGTGTCCTTGAATGGTCTTGTAAACAATGTGATAACTTGAATGACTTCACACACTTGAAAAATTCTTTCCACTCTTGCTCCTTAGGGGATCATGGTGCAAGGGCACCCTTGGTTTCAGGTGCAACTTGAGTCATAGGTTGAAGTTTTGTTTTTTTTCATAAAATGTTGATTTTATGTAATAATGTCTTTTTAGGCCATTTCATGTCATTTGGAGTCATTGTTGAGTATTTAGATGCAAGGTAGTGCAAAAATGTAAATGTTGTCAAAGTTGCACAAAAGTTGTCAAGCAACTTTTTCAACTTTTTTCAAATTTTTAGAGGAAATTGGAATAGGGTTGTACACACTCAATAAGGACTTGTACTCTAGAAGAAGGGGGAAATGAAGATTTTGGAATGAGAAGCTCTCTTTACATGTTGAGTTCTTTTTTTTCCTGCATTTCATTAACTTCTATCACATTGTATAGGGTCTTGTTGCATTATACAGATGGAAGGTTGATTTTATGTTGTAGAGGGAACTCTTACCTTTTATTTTCTTTTGGTTTGGTTGAAATCCATCTAGTTTTGAGAAAGATTTCCATGTTTTAGTGAAAAATGGGTTAAACCCTACCTAGGGTTCCAACAAGCACTAAAAATGAATTTACTTGCATTTCCCCCATGGACAAATCAAAATATCTTGTATATAACTTTTCTTTGATGTATTATAACTTGTTACAAGAGTGGAGACATAGATCTTTCACATGTGAGGAGAAATCTATTGAAAGATGTTGCATTTTGGCTTGTTTCACAGTCAAAATTCCTCTTGATGATTGCTCTGCCAAAGTCTTGGCACTGTAGTTTTGTTTAGCACTTGGGGAAGGTTAAGACAAGTAGAAGTTTGATGTATACATCTATGAAGCCTTTTGATTTTCTATTTCCATAATGGATTGAAGTCTGCACCTTTTTTGCATATGAGACAGTTGACTGTCCCATTGAATGTTGCCACCTTAAAGTTTGGTCCATGCATTTTGAGGTTTCCAAAGACTTTTGAAAGGTTTTTAGGATCATTTTTTTCACCATTACATGCTCTCCACATTGGTGACATGTTATTACACATCATTGATAGGTCGATCACTCTTGAAATAACAAAAGTTCTACCATTGTTGAAGAAGTTTTCCCCTATCATAGTTACTCATTGAACCCTAAGAAGATGAACCCATTGTTGTGAAATATGGTATCAATAATATAACCTCTACCCTTTTCTACATTAAATCTTCAACCTAAATTTTCAAATCACGTACTAAAGAGAGGGGTAAATGTTGTTTTGTTAGTGGAAAAGGGTTTTCCTTGGTCAAACCCCATTTTGGTAATCAAATCTTGTAATGAAATCAAATAAGATAAAGGAATAATGAATGAACAAATACAATGTTACAACTCACCAAACCCTAGCAAAAAAGTATTGCAAACATGTATGAAGTGGCTCCAATGTATGTAGATATTGACTCTTGCTTGAATGTGATAGATCTTGAATTGAATGCTAGCTTGAATCATGAAGCCCTATGTCACAATTGTTAGCTCAAAAACAAGCATGATGCATGATGACTTTGACATGATGCTTGATACTTAAATAATGCTCCAAAATAATAGGTAGGGGTCATTATTGCCACAATTCCCTAATCATTTATCTCTTAATTTGTCAACCCAGGGGTGTCTAAAGCTATCTGAGGCAAGAATTGGATTAGTTATGTTGGTTTTGGGGGTTTTTTGTAGTAGTTTTTCTCTATCAGAAGTAGTTTAGAGTGGTTCCTTCTTTATCAAAAGAAGCTCTATGATACTCTATGTTATTTCTTTAATCTATTCCTAACTTAACTTATTCTAAAATTTTTAAAAGAATTACTTTAAAGCAGAATATGTACAAGGATAGTTCATACTCCAAGATAAATGTAATGGTGAGGACTAGATGATTAACATAATCTAATTGCAAGAAAATGCAAATCTAACATCTACTCAATTAAGTTAATCTAATTGGAGGAAAACAAGAATCTAAATCTAACTTTAAAAACAATCTACACCAATCCTCATTAGTTCAATCTAACAACTAATAATTCCTCCTCTGTTCATATTCCATTAAGAACATAATCATCTATCAATGCTAAATTAACCATTTGATATGCAATCTAATCAGCTACAAACTGAAGAACTTTATCTATTTAATTAACACAATAATCGATCTAAGATTGCAATTAATTAACACAATAATTGATCTCAGATTGTAATGTTAAATTTGGGATTTATTCTAACATTCAACTTGCAAACCAATCTAATAACAAAAGATGAAATTTTAAATGAATGAAGATCAACTATAAACTAAACAGGATCACCTTCCTTCAGTAGAGCAGGCCCTGCTCTACCTTTGGAGGAATCCAACATAGAATTTGGATCAAATTCTTTTTTATTTCCATCAAATGTGCCCAAAGAGGGGTGAATTACAAATTGTTCAATTGGTAATTGAAAACTGAGAAAAACTTGAAAGTAAACACTAAGATCATCTAATGTCAAACTAATCCTAAGATCAGATACATATATCAATCTCTTATTTGAAAACATGGAAAAAGTGGCAAACTAAACAAGCTCTAATCTATTAAAGGTATCTTAGGGCATAGGGGAACAATTGTGAAGATCTTGCAACTATCTTCAACTAACACTAAGAGAACTCAGGAGCTGGAACATGTACTTAGTTGGAACTACTGCTTAGTTGATAAGTAACTTGGCCAATGATGTTGAGTTGTAAAAAGGTTAGCCACCAATCTTATTTTGAATGGAAACAATTATCATTTGATTTTGATAAGTAAATGCCTCTTCCAATTACGCATTCAACACATATAATCATGAAACAATCACACATTAAATTACACCATTTTAATCATGCATTTAACAAAAATAAGCATTCATATAAAAAAATTATATTCTAAGTTCTTATGCATAATTAAGTTCATATTTGAGGTAAATAAAAGATAATATCACAAGTTTCCAAGCCAAATATAAAGTATCAAGTGCTAATATTGCAAAATATATGAAGTACTCAAAAGGCTTCATCATTCTTCCCCTATTGTTCATAACCATGTCCTCATGGTTATAGATTGATGATATCAAGAAAGCTTTTGTTGACAGTTTCTAGCCATAAAGCACAATCAAAGACTCCTTTGTATTCAACTGCTGATCTATATTTGTTCACAAATCCATGATTTTGCTCCAAATTTTCATACCAAGTCTTCAAAAATTCATCTGGTATTATGTCTGGTGCATTGATTTTAGGTGTGGGCATGATGAAAATAGGCATCCTGAATCTCATGCCAATCCACATTTCTTTTTGTGCATGTATCAAATTGATTATGTGCCTTACTCTAGTTAAGATCCATCTAATGTTATTTGGGATGATTAGTTCCCTTCTATTCAATGGATCTGTAATTGAATTAAATCTCTAAATGCATGTCTGGAGAGTTGCTGGTGCTAATGTTCCTTAAAATTCTTGAAAACATGCTATACTATTGAATAAGTTAGTCCTATAAATAGGTGCAACATCATTGAGTCTAGCTACTGATTTGTACTCCTTAATATACTCAATTGCATTTGGTTTCTATCCCCTCATGGGTAGTCCACACCTCTTCTGGGAATCTGTGTACTATCCCATTCTTCTTTTCCATTCCACCTAATGCTATAGTACAAAAACAAAAGATCGGATTTGTAATTCTCCAACATAAATATTGAGAAGGGAGTCACTTACATCACTCATGAGAAAATCATGCTGTCCAGAAGAATTCACACATTTTATTTTGAAAATCAGGATGACTATTAAAATATGACTAAAGTAAAGCATTATTAGTCTAGAAGTCCAAAGGCCTTTTCAAAATTAGTTGATTCAATTTCCACTTTAAAAACATTTCTCTCAGGAATAAACCATACATTCTTGAAGGATTCCTAGTTGCTACAAGTGCAAATGCAATATCCACAACTTTAGTTAGTCAATTTATAGCTTCTTCTCTTTCTTTAGTAATTTCCTCTACTCTATCATGAAGCCATTTATTGAATTTTTTATATTTCATAGCAGCAAGTGAGAGATATCTCGGTCTTGTGGCCTCTTCTCTAGGTTTATCTTCTGGTGGAGGTAAACAAAGTAACCTAGAATATGTAAACACAGTTTGTTCTGGTTCCACTGTTTTAGGAGCTATCTGGTGCCTTCTTTCCATTTCCTCTCTTAACCCCTGAATCTCACTGTCTTTTTCTTTGCATTGCTCAGTCATTCTAGCTAATTCTCCTTCTACATTTTCTAGTTGTTTGAGCAATTGACTTGTGTCTTGTTGGACTTGGGACTTATTTTTTTCCATTTCGGTTCCATATTTTGATATCTCCTCTTCCTTTTTTCTTAGTTTCATTTCCAATACCATGTTTTCATTTTGTACTCTTCTATTTCCTTTTCTAATTTGGATAAACTAAGTGCAAATTCAACTTGTCTCTCTTCTTCTTGCCTTTGGTTTAAATTTTTATCAGTTTCCTCTTGTTGTTCTAATGGGTGCTTCCCCTCCCTATGGACAAATACTTCTTCCATTTATTCATTAAACTAAGTTGAAGAAGTAAAAACATTAGGAATCTGCACTTCAATTTCTTCTTCCTCTAAAGGAGATTTTGGAGCAGCAGAAGGGCTTCCTCCATGAATACCAGGGCTTGGAAAAAATGATTCTCTAATAGGGGAACTAGAAAATAACCCTGGGGAATCATTCTTTGGAGATTGAGAATCATCTTTTTCTTTTTTAGCCTCCTCTACTTCAGATTCTTCAATTTGAACTATGGGAGGAGATTTAGGAGCTTTTCTTTTTTTTCCCTTTTTTAATTTCTTTCTTTCCTCAGGTTTTTCTAATTTTTTCGTCTGCTTTCTCTTTTTCAATTTTCTTTCTTTCCTAGTTTCCCTTTCCCTTTTAGGGATTTCCCTTTTAGTTTCAATCTCCTCTGAGGTTCTAATTTCTTTGGCTTTCCTTTTCTTGGAAGGCCTCAATTCCTCAAGGTCTTGGTGTTCAAGCCTTTCAACAAATTTTTCCCTAGTTTCTTTTGAACTTTTCTCCTTCTAAATTTTTCAGAGTTCTACTCACAAGGGTTTTATGTTCTCCTCAACCCTTGCCCTCAATATTCAACAAAAATTGTACCCATTTTTCTTCCCCATTAGTTTTTTTGCAATAAATGATGTTTAACAATCAAATGCATTAAACCATGATGTGTTATTCTACTTTCTTTCTCCTTGCACCTCATCGCCATATCACTTACTTGTGAGAATAAGAACGCGGGTAAATTTACCCTTACCTAAAGTTTTTCTTGACCATGGTAAACATGAATCAACAACCATAAAGCCAGCCCCAACACTAAAGCATATTGACCCTCACAAGTGAAATACTTCATCAAGCAGTGCACTATTTAAGACTAGGGCTCTCAAAGACTCCCTCTTTCAATACCCTTGTTTTTTCCTTTATGTACTTGAAAAGAGGGAAGAGGCTATGGGTTAACATGAAACATTTTCAAAATATTTTTTAAATCATACTAAGCTCGCTTAACCATCTTGCCTTCATCTGGGATTCCAAACAATGCGCTAATTACAATTGTGGATATTAGAATTGTCTCTGCTCTGACAACAATGAAACTAAGGTGGAAATTCCTTACAAATTCCTGAATGATATCCTATTCATACCCTTCACATTTCAGTATGAGGTCCATCCATCCCGCTTGTTGTAACCATCTCCTTGTTTCATTATTCAAAATTTCTTCTTTTGGCTCAGCCATTTTCTTGTATCCCATTTTCACCACACAAGACTTTGAGAAATTCAAGAACAATTTCTAGTTAAGAGAAAATGTAGAAAATGATCTTGCAGGAATGACAATGGGTCTTTTTCTCTTTGCTTGCTAAATTCAAAAACTTGTAGCTATTTTCTTGGTATTAAATTTCTTTTACTCGACATTAAATTCAACTTAAACCAGAGTGTATTTCATATGCATGAGATATCTTGCCAACTATATTTTTTTAAATTTTATTGGTGAAAGGTGGTGAAACTACATTTACTACTTCTAAATCCATCACCTCATAATCATTACTTGAAAATTGACGTCACCTCACAACATACGCTCAATAAATTACACTTGGCTTTTAACTGCTTGATATGACCTTTTAAACAACTCTATGATAGATAATTGAATGCATTTATAATTTCAAAAAATAAATGCATCATATAAATACTTACCCCATTAGTATGAAATGATATTGATTTGATCGGGGATTCATCTGACAACGAAGTTTATTAAAACAATCTGCACTTCTTCCAAAAAGGATCAACATCTATTAGAAATATTCATATTTGAATGATGTACTCAATCATGGTTAATAATTAGCATGCTGAGTTGAACCCTTGTGGGAGCCCAATTTCTCCACATATTATAATATTAAACCATTAAAATATGAAATATTAAATAAATCTGTACCTACACAATCAAAAACTAGTTAGCAAAATAATGATGATGAGAGATTCCAATGATGCATGAATCCATTTTATCACTCCTGAATACCATGGATTGCTCCAATCATTAATTGATCATCTAATAACTCAAAGTAATCAAGAGTCTTTCTATCAAACTGTTTTTCACATTGAAAACAACCGGTTAGGAATAATCAAGAGCTATTAGGAGTTGAATAAAGAAATTGATGTCTAAGTCAATTAGGAGCTATCAGGAGCTCTCAAGAGCTCTCTAGTTCGGTAAGGAGAAATCAAAATCTTACTTGCAAGAGACAAGAAGGTTATAAATTTTTTTTTGGATCATTTTTCATAAGGTAAATTGCCATTTATGGTTTTCAATTTACGTTCTTTATTCATCCTTTCTTAAAAAGGATTATAAAGAAGTACATTTTTCCATGGAAGAGATATCCTCCATGAGAAAATGTTCAATTCTATGCTACATAAGATAAAAATTCTTCTTTTGACGTTGGTTTGTGATATATCTTTAGATGATGACCATTAACCAACATAATTCTTCTTTCTCCATCTATTGGTACCAATTGAAAAACTCCATTTTTAAAAACTTGATCAATCTCATAAGGTCCTAACCATCTTGTATGGAATTTCCTTTTAACCTCTTGGAATCTAGAATCTAATAGTTATGCCCAATCTCCTTTCTTGAGTTATTTGGTCACAATATGCTTATCATGCCATTCTTTTCTCTTCTTTTGTATCATTTCTATATGTTGAAGAGCTCCCATTCTCATTTCATCTAATAGGTTCAGCTTTAGAATCCTATTTTTCTCTGCCTCGGCTAAATTAATACCAACTTCCAATGTTGTCTTTAATGTCTACAACTCAAACTCAATAGGCATAACTTTTCCCATATACTTAGAACTCATATGGAGAGAATCCAATGGTTGTTTTCCAGGTTGTATTATAAGCCCAGACTGCTTCATCTAACCTTTTTTCCCAATCTGTTTTTCTTAATGAAACAATTTTTGTCAAGATGTTTTTCAATTCTCGATTAGAAACTTCTGATTGCCCATTTTCCTATGGATGGCATGGTGTGGATTTCCTATCTGTAATCTGATATCTTTGCATAAAATCTTCCATCATAATAGACATAAACTGAGGTCATCGCTATGATATTATCTCCCTTGGTTCTTTGAATCTTTAAAGAATATGTTTGTACATAAAATCAGCTACTTTATCTTCTCTTGCTGCTGGAAAAGCTCACTTTTTCCCACTTTGTGACATAATCTCTACAAACTAGAATATAGTGTTTTCCTTTGGAAGGTGGATCAACAGGTCCTATGAAATCGATTCCCCATTTCTCAAATGGTTCCAGAGCTATCTGAGGTTGTAATGGCATCTCCATTGTTGGTTTAGGTCTTCCCATGTGCTGAAATTCATTGCAATGCTTAACAAAGAATGAAAAATCCTTTGTCATAGATGGCCAAAAATAACTAGTTCCTAAGATTTTATGAACAATTCTGACTATTGAATAATGTCCTTCTAGCTCATGATGGAAAGCATGTATAACATCATAAACTTCTATTTTAGCAACACACCTATTCATAAGAACATGATTGGGACACATCTTAAATAAAATTCTATTTATCCATTGGAATCTAGAACTTTCATGAATCAATATTCTTTTTTGCTTAGAATTAAAATGACTTGGACACTTCCTTGTTACAAGATAATTTGCACTTGATCAACAAAAAATGGAGGATGAATTGATATTACAAACAAGTGTTCATCAGGAAAGGTGTCATCTACTGGATCTTGATCACCCTGCAAAACAATTCTTGAAAGGAAATCATCAGCAACATTATCTTTAATAGGCTTATCTATAATTGTCACATCAAATTATTGCAACAATAATAGTCATCTTATAATTCGTCCACTCACTACAACTGTATTCATTAGATATTTAATAGCAACATGATCTGTGTGAATGAATACCTTGTAACCAGTAATATAGTGCCTAAATTTATTGATTGCATATATTACTGCTAAGAATGCTTTTTTAGCTATTGTGTAATTTCTTTTAGTAGGATTCAAATTTTTACTAATATAGTAGATAGCATGCATTGCTTCATTCTCATCTTTTTATCCCAAGACTGCACCAATAGCAAAGTTGGACGCATCAGCATGTATATGAAATGGAACTCCCCAAATAGTGTAGAAAATAATGAATGAATGCACAGCCCATGAAGCTCCAGAATCTTCAATGAAGGACTTTAGCCATGAAAGATAATCAACCACAAAGAGAAGTGTTGCAACAATGGAATGCAGAATAAAGATTCTATATTAATGAAAAAGATGTTTTACAAATGAGCAAGATGCCTGAATATATAGGCCAAAGGAAACCCTATCTAGATGATTTTTAAAAGATGAGATAAGATCAAGAAGAGATCTTGTCCTACAAACTAGGAAGGAAATATTATCCTATATCTTAAAATATTTATTAAATGATTTTTTCTAATAATGCAACCTAGGACTTAATTAATTAAATGCAAGACCTAAGTTAACTTATGCTAGTGTAATAATTAATTAATTACACTAACACCCCCCCATAAGTTCAACTTAGGGAGGAAAATGCAATGATTATGCAAGATGATGATGGGTCCTAGCTATGAGGCCATGTTAGGTACCCATGTACATGAAGATGCAGAAAAATCTCCCACAACCGGAGAAAAGGGGAAAACCCAATAGGAACAAACCCCCTCTCCAAAAAGGAGAAGAAAATTCAGAAAATGTGAGATAGGATGGGAGGGATGGAGGACTCCAAAATACCCCCCTAGTACACCATATGTCACATGGATACAATAGAGAGACTATATAGCCCCCCCAAAAGATGAGATCACCTGCAAGAAAGGTAAGTGTCTGAAGACAAAACAAGATCCAATGCCGACAAACAACTTGTCTCCCTTTCAGAAGAAACAAAAACAACTGCAAGTGCAGAGATGCTTCCCATTCCACATAGGAATTGAAGGAAGGTAGGATGAAAGTGGATGTCGATGGTGTCTCTAAACTCTGCTCAAATGTCTCCTTGCCTGATGAAGATACCACAATCAATGAAGAAGGTGACAAGCCAAGATGATGCATAAACTGATGCTGAACAATATCCATAGACAAAGATAGAATGGATATGATGGATGTGATGGAGACTTGATTGCCCCCCCTGAATGAAGTGTCCTCAAAACCATGGAAGGAAGTATGAAGCAAATCCAATGGTAGATGTTGAAGAAACCTCAAGTCCTGAGAGGAGTAACAAGGAAGAAGTCTCAGATATGAAATCTTTGAAGAGAAACCAAGTGCCTCCAAGATAGTCTCTGGATCCCCAATCAAGGTCAAGACAAAGAAATGAGGAGACTCAAAACAACTCTCCAAAGCCAAATCTAAATAGAGGAGTGATATCCCCTCAAGAATGTCCTCCAAACTTGTAGAAGTAGCCAAGTCAGTGATGCCTAAAATGAAGCCATCTTGTGATGTCAAGTCAGGAAAATAGAATGTGTCCTGATGAATGATGATAGTGGAAGCCTGAATCAATGATTCTGGACAAGGAATCACTGAATGTGAAGGGATACCAACTGTCTCTGATGAAGAAGAAGCACTGAAAGGAACCTTGTCAACCTCTTCAGAAAGATCAAGGTAATCAATTTCCTGCACAACAATAGCATCATAAGGAAATTGATCTGAAGCAGGACATTCTGAATCATGACCATCAGGGAATGGTGGAGTGTTTGAATCTTTGTATAGCTCCCAAAGCTTAGTCCAAAGAATGTGAGGACAATCACAATGATCAATAGCATTCAAAACATCAGAATCAGCTTGCATCTCAATGACCTCCAAAGCAGTGTAGCTGCTGCAACTCTAAGCAAGTTCATGAATACCTTCACTCGGATGAGGAACTATACCAAATAGATGTGGCAACAAATCAAGTGAATGAAGATGGTGGCAGATCCCATCTCACCATTGCTGATAGTTACCCATGTGCAACATAACCAAAGGAGAATAATATGCAAGCCCCATAACAAAACCTTTCCACAAAAAAAAAGACACTAACCTTCAACAGAGAATAGAAGACTTCCAAATAGATATGCAATTGGAGCTGAAACCAAAGAAGGTGACTAGACTGATAAGAAAAATCACTAAAATATCTCTCGAATGCCGCTCGAATCACCAAAATCTGATAATCTAATGCGAAGATATGCGCTTCTGAGTCCAAAAGGGAGGGTTGACTTTAGTTGACTTGAATTTTTTATGATAGCAGAATCTTGAAAAATAAAGTGCACCACTAAAAAGTAGACGGAAATAAATTTCCAATGATATATCGTTTGCAAATTTTTGATATTGTAGGTGGAAGATACGGCCTCTGGAAGAATTTTTCCTGATTGATGTGTACTAGCTAAATAGGCACAAAAGATAAGCACCTAGGGTTTTTTAAAAAATAAGCCCTCGGTCACTGATATGACCATGGGGATGGCGCTGGCAAAAAAAACAAGCGCCACCTAATGGGCAGCGTCGGAGCAGCTGTCCAGTGGCAGGAGGGTGGCTCGTCGGTGGCACGGCCGGGAGAATGCTCGGCTACGTGGATCGGTGGAGCCCCTGGTCGGTGATGGAACCATGGCAGGGGCTAGGTTGTCGACGGGCAGAGACAGTGGTTAGTGGTAGAAGATCAGTGGCCGACGGTGAACGGTGGAGGACGGTTGTCGGCGAGTGAATGGCCGGTGGGTGGGTGATGCCGACGGCAGGTGACGCAGAGATGACAACGGCCGATGGGATAGGGCCGACAATCGGGTGGAATATGCAGATCAACGAATTTTTTTTTTGAATAATGTAATTCATTGTAATTCAAAAAAAATAAAATAAATGCTGATAGAAAAAGCCGACGGTGGAAAAATATAGCCACTAGAAAAATAATTAAGCTGACTGCTTATTTAAATACCAAGTCACCGGAAAAGCAATTTTTTGCCCAAACTATTGAAAAATCTCACCGAAAAAAGCCAGATTTTTGTTATTTAAGAAAAAAAAATTGCCTTGATTGAGGACTGAGAGGGAAGATTTTCTGCAAATATGTACAGATTTGTACAAAAAAATGCAAAACCCAAAATATACCTCAAATGTTCTCGGTTGAAACTACTCTGATTTTGACAAATGAACAGGCGATTTATGGGTTTTGAGGCCTTTTGGACGCAATGGAGAGGTCAAAGAGAGCCTGATCTACACTAGAAATCAGCTTGGCTCCCGGGTAGAACCAACTAGCCTGCAAAATAAAACTCCAAGCCTACAAGAGTCTTTCACTCCAACTTCCTGGATCACGGGTTGATGTTTCAATGGACTAGCTCTGATACCATGTAGAAAATAATGAATGAATGCACAGCCCCTGAAGTTCCAGAATCTTCAATGAAGGACTTCAGCCATGAAAGATAATCAACCACAAAGAGAAGTGTTGCAATAATGGAATGCAGAATAAAGATTCTATATTAATGAAATAGATGTTTTACAAATGAGCAAGATGCCTAAATATATAGGCAAAAGAAAACCCTATCTAGATGATTTTTAAAAGATGAGATAAGATCAAGAAGAGATCTTGTCCTACAAACTAGGAAGGAAATATTATCCTATATCTTAAAAGATTTATTAAATGATTTTTTCTAATAATGCAACCTAGGACTTAATTAATTAAATGCAAGGCCTAAGTTAACTTATGCTAGTGTAATAATTAATTAATTATAGTAACAAATAGGTCCTTTGATAATGTTTAATTATTTCAAATGATTTTTGACAATCACATGTCCATACAAATTCCACATCCTTCTTGAGCAATGTAAACAAAGGTTCAACACTTTTACTAAACCCTTCAATGAATCTTTTGTAGTAACTAGCATGTTAGGGTTAGAAATGGCAGATATCTAACAATTAAATGCAGATTTAAGTAATAAACAGATAAACTAAAACGCACACAGAATAAATCATAACACAGAGAATTTAACATGGTTCACCCAATCCAGGCTACATCCCTCAAACCGCAGCCATCCAATACTTTTATTATCCAGTAAAACTTATTACAATCTTGCGAATAATCGCGTTTTTCATCATATTGTAATACCCATCTGAACCCATTTTTGACAAGCTTAGAAGCTTCAAGATTTAGGGTTCTACAAAATCATATTTTTCCCTTTTTCGGTGATCACGCGAAAAAGTAGGAAGAAAATTTTTCCCGGCAAGGATAGGGGCTGGGGTGTACAGTATACCATGGGCTATGCAGTATAGCATGATTAGTCACAACATACCAACATAGCATGCCCAAGAAAACTGCAAACTTCAATTTGAATTTTAGGGATCATAATATTTTGAATGATTTCTACCTTCTCAAGGTCAACTTTTATCCCCTCTTTTAAAATGTGATGTCCTAGAACAATCCCTTCTGTCATCATGATGAAACTCTTTTCATGATTCAAAGACAACCTAAGATCCTTACATCTTTACAAAACCTTATTTAAACTCTCAAGTTCTTCCTCAAATGTTTGTGCATGAATTGTAAAGTCATCCATATATACTTCCACACATGAGGTAGTTAAATCTACAAAAATTCTCAAGAATCCTCTCTAAAAAGTGGCTAGTGCATTGCACAACCCAAATGGTAAAATTGTATAAGCATATGCTCCCCAAGGACATGTGAAGGTTGTTTTATCCTAGTCTTCAGGAGCCACTTGGATTTGATTGTAACAACTAAAGCCATCTAAGAAAGAGAAATAACTATTTCCAGCTAGGTTATCAAGTACTTGATCAATAAATGTCAAAGGAAAATGATCTTTTTAGTGGCTTTTTTTAATTCTCTGTAGTCCACATATACACGCCATTTTCCATTTTTCTTAGGAATGATAACTAGTGGGGAAACCCATTGACAATCAGATATTGGATAAATAAACCCTACTTTTAGGAGTTTTTCTATCTCTTGTTTTGTAATATCTCGAAGAGCAGGATTGATCCTTCTTTGACCTTGCCTTACTGGTTTAACATCTTTAGTATAAGGGTATGTGTAGGATCATGATGGGCCAAAAAGTGGCAATATGATGGGTATATGGCTGATGACCTTTTTTTACCCAAAATTGATGAAATGAAAAGGGTTTTTAAAGGACGTTCTCAGCTTTCCATAAATATAAATTATGCTTTACTTTGAATTTAATAAGTAATTATTATCCATATTCTATTCAAATTATGACTAAATTCTAGATTGATATGTTGATTGAAAAAAATATATAGCATTCAAATGGTATCACATTTTTTGAATCCAAAACATGCATCACATTCTATGGTTCACATACTATAGGATTAAAAAAAGAAAAATTGAAATTCATGAAGTTTTGACCAAGTTAAGCTAGTCAGACATACGAGTTTTTATATTTTTTAAAAGTTGTAATAAAAAAATCATAATTAATTATTTACTTGAAAAAAATTACAAAAAAATATGCATCACATCAAGACATGATTCCTCTTATTATATCTAAAATATTATAAAAAAATATTATCATTTTATTGTGGTTAGGGTGGTCAAACAGACAGCTACTTTTTTTTTCCCTGAAATTTAAGTACTACTTCATTGAAATTTCAAATTTTCACCAAATAGATTTTTTAATTTTTTTAAAAACCTAGTAGTTTAGAAACTTCATTCAATTTGCTACGGATTATATTCTTACATATTTTTGAAATAATATAGATAACTTATTCAAATTTTTATGTCAACTTGCCTAACTTTGATTTTTCTGAATTTTTTGCCACTTAAGGGCCTGTTTTTTCCATGATGATCCTGCACATGCCCATAAATATGATGAGTACAAATAGAAGGGTGAATTCCTCTCATTTCTTTGTATTCCAAAGTAAATCCTTTAGAATTATTTTCCAAGATTTGCTTCAATTCCTTTTCTTGTGAAGAAGATAAGGATGAATTAATGAACATAGGCTTATCCCCTACTATCGTTATTTATTTGGTCTTATTTTTAGAATCAAGTGGATCTCCAACAAGTGTGTTTAAGGGACATGTATGTGAATTTTGCTGATGTAACACTCCCTGACAATTATTCTTTCTTTCTTGACCGACCTCGTGTATGTGCATGATCATTATGGGAAAAATAGGCCCTTAAGTGGTGATAAAATTTAGAAAAACTTGACATAAAAATTTGAATAAGTTATATAATATTATTTCAAAAATGTGTAAGAATATAATTTGTAGCAAATTGAATGTAGTTTCTAAACTACTAGATTTATTTTAAAAAAAAAATCTATTTGGTGAAAATTTGAAATTTCAATGCAGTAGCACTTAAATTACAGGGAAAAAATAAGTAGGTATCTATTTGACCACCCTAACAACAATAAAATGATAATATTTTTTTATAAGATTTTATTTAAGTAGAGGACTCATGTCCCAATGTGATGCCTATTTTTTGTAATATTTTTCCAAGTAAATAATTAATTGTGATTTTTTATTACAACTTTTAAAAAATATAAAAATCCATATGTCTAACCACCTTAACTTGGTCAAAACTTCATGAAATTCATTTTTTAATCCTATAGTATGTGAAACATAGAATGTGATGCATGTTTCGGATTCAAAAAATGTGATATTGTTTGAAAGCTATAGATGTTTTTCAATCAGCCTATCAATCAGGACTTTAGTCGTAATTCAAATAGAAAATGAATAATAATTATTTATTAAATTCAAAGTAAAGCATAATTTATATTGGTGGAAAGCTGACAATCTCCTTTAAAAACTCTTTTTGTTTCATCAATTTTGGGTAAGAAAAAGTCGTCAGCCACATACCCATCATATCACCACTTTTTGGCCCATCATGATCATGCACATACCCCCTCTTTAGAATTAAGATCTTGTTCTTCATATTCATTGACCTGTTCTACCAAAGTAACCATAGCCAATTCTACAACACCATCTCCTTCTGAATCAATATCATCATCAACCCAAAGTTGAGTATTAGGTTGAAATGATGGTTGGGTTGGAGGAAAAAATGACAATTCCTTCTGCTTATGACCATTAGAAATGATCATACTTCCTAATCTACAATCTATCAATGCTGCTGCAGTAGCCAACCATGATCTGCCTAAGATAATTGGATAACCAAAATTCTTCTTTCTAGCTTTAAGAACTAAAAATTTGACTGGATAATCCCATGTATTAATCGTAACCATGATGTCTTCAATAACACCTTCAGGTTTAGTAGTAGATTGATCTACCAACTGTAAAATAGTTGTCATGAGCTGAAAACTTGTCATACCCAACATTTCAATAGTGTTTGATGTGATAACATTGATAGCTGCTCCTAAATCAACTAGTATGTTTTTTTATCTCAATTCCTTCAATATTCAAAGTTATCACAGGACTACCAAGATCATTATATTTTTGAGGTATTAATCTACCTTGCAAAACACCAGTGAGTTTAGTCCCTATTTGTATTGTAGTAGGTATTTTCTTCTTCCTACGTAGCATTTTCATACAAAAATATTTAACCAATTGATTTATTTTTGGTATTTCTTTAATGGCCTATAATAATGGTATCTCAATATTGATCCTTTTCAATTCACAGAGAAGTTGAGAATCTACCACATTCATATAATTTGGTTGGGAGTTATCAGAAGCTACTTGTTTTTTTTTCAAACACTCAAGATAAGGTGCCTATTTAACCTTTTGTACATCATCAGAGTTCTGGTTTTCCTTTGGACACTCTTTTTCTTCTTTCTCATCCTCCTGATCTTTAACATTTGGTATAGATGGGACATTACAGTTCCTTAATTGAATATCATTGGCATCTATCACATTTAAAGTAGGTGGGTTGGAATCAGTACGATTGCTCTTTGGATTTGAAATAGGTTGAGCTGGCAACTGAGGTTGGTTTACTTGTTCACTACCAGGATTAGGACCAGTGACTAATGGAGCTGATTGTGCCCAAGGATTCCTTGGTCCTTGATTTTTCCATGATTGGAATTGTGTTTGATTTTGTTGCCATTGTGGTTGGTTCAGTTGACACTGTGACTAATTCCATTAGGTATTCATCCATTTGGTTTGACCCCAAAATGTAGGTAGTGGTTGTGGTTGGTAGGGAGGAGTCCATTGATTTGGATTTTTCCAAGGATTTTGATTCCAATTAGCTCTAGGACCATATTTCCCTTGATTAACATTATACCCTGCATTCTGAGATCTCTGCCCAACATAATTAAGTTCTTCTACTATAGGTTGCTTCTTCAGATGATTCTTAATTCCAAGTAAGAGGCTACAAGAACTTGTTGCATGATGTTTCTCACAGATTTCACAAAGATCAATTTGATTTAATGGACATTCTCTCAAAAGATGTTTACCTCTACATTTGGAAAAATAAATGGATAAAGTCTCAGTAGTCTTCTTATCTCCTTGCATGTTGAGATGGAGTAAATCAGTTTTCAAACATATAATTTCTTCCATTACATGAGATACATCAGGAGTGAGAACTTTGTTTCTTCAGGAGTTTCTAGTCCCTACTCTAGTCCTAGAGTAGTTTCTACATATCTCAATAATTTCTTCTAAATAACTCTATTCCTAGAGTAATTTCTACATATCTCAATAATTTCTTCTAAAGAAAGCTTATTAATATCTCCTTTCCCCATAAGATTCAAAGATTCTCTAGATTCATCATAAATTCCTTTTAGAAAAATGGTCTTACTAATCTCATTATCCAAACCATTACCACACCTGTTATGGACAAACTGAAATCTATTAGCATAAATTTCCATGCTTTCATCTTCCAATTGCCTCATTTGAAACAAATCCTCTTTCCTATCCCTTACTTGATAGTAATCTTGATATTTATCCAAAAACTCAGTAATCTTGAATAGAATCTATAGCAAATTCAATGTACATTCTAAACTACTAGGTTTATTTTAAAAAAAAAACTATTTGGTGATGTGATAGGGGAAAATAATTGTTAAAATATGAGAAACAAACTAAAGAGAGTGCAAATAACAACTAAACAACACCCTACACTTCAAGATTGGGCAAATGATGAACTTAACAACATAAAAATGGAACCTTTTACCTTGTAGAGTTGTTCTTTGGTTGGCCCTTTGATTGTAGATGAGATGTATGCTCCTTGATGGCAAGTAGGTGCAAGATGTGAAGTGTGAGATGCAAGATAGTTGGACAAAAAGGATGCAAATGGCTAAGTGTAGATTGAGAAACAAAATTGCAAGAGTTTGGCTAGCAAAATGATCTCTCCCCTAAATGAGAGAAAAGAGGGGGTATTTATAGAAATTTTGAGAATTCCAAGAAGAAATGGATGGTTGAGATTGATCCCCCACATGGCCAAGATGTAGGGCTATAGTGAGTTGAGAACTCACAAGCCCTCACATCTTGACATGTAGCAAGGGGAGAGGCTTAAGAAAGATGAGGTGGACATGAGGTGTAAGAGAAGTACATGACATGGATGTATTTCAAAGGACCATAGGGATTTGGTCAAGATATCCTCATAAAGGATATCCTTGTCCCATGTGGGTGAGAGGACATGTGTGGAATTAAAAATTCCTCAAATATCCTTATGGGGAGAGGGGAAAGAATAAAGAATAAAGAGAGGACATGTGGGAAGAAGTCAAAGAATTAAAAATTCCTTTTGAGTGCATTGGGGGATTAAAAAGTGAATTAAAAATTCACATGGGGAAGTGGAGTGCCTTGCCCAAAAGGAGAAAGCCTTTAATAAGGTTGAACAAGGACACATGTCATAAAGGACATGGGGAAGAGAAAAGGAATTTAATATTCCTTGAAAAATGAGAGTGGAATTAAAAATTCCTCAAAGGACTTTGGGAAGACAAAAGAAATTAAAAATTCCTTGGGGGATGGGAAGAGTTGACTAAAGGGGGTGATTAGACAAGTTGATGAGGGGTTAGAGGAAGGTTAGGTGGCTAAGAAAGATTAGAGGCCAACTTGCAAAAGTTGGAGGATGTGACACCTCCTAATCAAGGATTAGGCATGTGCAGATCCTAATGATGAGATTAAAAGAAGGATTAAGATTAGATAATAAAAGATGGAGGATGCGACATGTGAGGAATTAAATAAATGTCATATTTTATTAATTCATTTGATGAAAGGAGGATGGTATTTAATTATTTAATTAGATACCTCAGGGATTTGATAGAATTAAGGAGGGATTAATTAAATAATAGTGATATTACTTAATTAATGCGGATAAGGGAATGCTTAGATGAAAGGGGATAAATTTGGATAAATGAAGTGTCCAGATTTAGGTGTCTACATTTTTTCCCTCTTTGAGATGGTGTTATGAAGTAGCATCATTTCAAAGAATATTAAAACATAGAACCTAGAAGAAAATGGTTAGATTGGGAAAGATGCCCCAGTTATTCAAAGAAGTGACTAGGAAGGAAGATGATGGGGGTAAAGATTAAAGTCAGGGATGAAGGATGCCCCCTCGAGAGGACATGCGGGTTCAAGAGAACAAGAGTGTGCTCTCGAAATGGATGAGATGATGCAAAGGGAGATGAAGAAGATGCAAAGTGATGGGAGATTGGGAGGGGAGCGTGATGAAGGATGAATGGATGGGGGGATTTTGATAGACAAGAGGATGAAGATGAAATGAAATCCAAATGCAATTTTCCATCATCGGAGCACTGATTTTTGCTATAGCATAAGATACAAGATGCCAAGGTATGAAGAACCAAGGCGGATTAGTGTCTAATGCATAAAACAAACATAACAAACATAACAAACAAGAAGGCTATCCCAACACCCCAAAGGCATGGTGACCTTGGTCGGGCTAGGTATTGGGATAACCACAAACACACAAGGATGCCCTAGCATAACACAAAACCTCAGGGATCTTGGTGGGTACTACGTGGGACAACCGCGAAGACAAAGAAAAGGTCAAGATAAACCCCTATGTTGACTTGTCAAAGAACACCATGATATGATGGATCAAGGCAACCATGACAAGTGATGATAGGGAGCTCAAATGATAAACAAAATACAAAAGCATCAAAAGATCACAATGAATTTCAAACATCATTTGCCATAGGATCAGGGGATGGATGGGATTGATGAGGTATGTTAAGAAGGATGCATCCTATTGAGACTAATGATGGATACTAAACTAAAAGATCGATATGACGTAGGATATTCAAAATTGATTGGATTTGATGATACAAGTGAATCTCATTTGTTAAGATCTAGCTAGATAAGGGCGTAGCTTGATGATGCGACATGAGGGACATGACACAAGAGACATGACACAAGACAGGAGACTAACACATCCTAGCAACCTAGGGGCTTGGGGGCTGATCAAAGATTAGCCTTGCCTACGTGGAAGCGCAGAGCCCTCGTAGTTCAATAAAAGGTTGACGACAGACCATGATGGAGATTTCAATGGATAACCAAAATAGGATGGAGAACAAGAGAAAAGTAGAAAATATAGATCAATGATGGATGGAACCCCGGGGGTGGATCAAATGACCAACCTTGCCTATGTGAAAGCACAGGGGCAACGTAGTTCAACCAAATTCCAAAGACAAATGATGTAAAAAGGATTACCAACAGAGAAAATGATGGGACCGATAGGATGAGACAAGATAGACCTGTTAGATTGGATCGGAGGATGATGGTGATCATGAAGCTTAGGGATGGGATAGTTATCTGAGTCATCAAAAGAGGAATTGGGAGGATGATAGGATGGATAGATGAATGATGAGATGATGAATGATGAGATAGGAGGCTATAGCTAGATACCAATGACAAGGGATTATAAGATGGGATGAGGAGAAGGAGATGAGGATGGGAAGATGAAAAGGATGGGGGAGATAGGTAGGGATGGAATAGTGAGACAGGGATGTGATGGTGGATGGATATGAAGATAGGGATGGGGGGTAGAAGAGATTGGATGAATAGAGGGGATTGGCTAGGTAGATGGATAGATGCTAGGATGGATGGAGAATGATAAGGAGGTTAAAAGGAAGGTTTGGATGTATAAGAAGATGAGGATGGGAAGACACAAGGGATTGGTAGGAAGACAAAGATGGGGATATGAAAGGGAGTGTTTTGATGGATGGATAGGAGGATGAGGATGGGGATGGGGATATAATGATAAGGAAATGAGGATAGGGGAATGGAAGGGAGTGATTTGACAGGATGAATGATGTCTCCAAGGACTATAGCACAAAGGAAGATAGATGCCCCCACGCTAGATAGGTCATGTGCGAGGAGGCATGAAGGATGCAAAACAAAAGGATAGGAAAATAAAGGAGCGAAATGGATGAAGATAGGATGGATGGATAAGAAAGGGAGATGGAGGGTAGTGTGACAGGTGGATTAGGAAGGTAGGTTGAGGGTAGCATGATAGGTGGATAAGGAAGGTAGGTTGAGGGTAGCGTGATGGGTGGATTAGGAAGGTAGGTTGAGGGTAGCATGAGGGGAATGTGTGCTAAGAAGTGTCCAAAGCATGTTTATATGTTTTCCCTGATTGTTACCAAGATCACAAGGAGGATGGAAGAATGGGGATAAGTGAGATATGCCAAGCAAAATGTGTAAGATAGGGAGGATGGAGGGGATGAATGAAAATGATGTATAGGATGGAGATGGGTGCATAGCTGGAAGCAAAGCGGATGGAGGGAACGCAAATCAGGAAGTTGCCCCCAAGTGCAGATGGGGATTTACGCATGACATCTATTTGCCAGGTTTTCATCATGGTACTTATCCAAGGTGCTTGTTTGCCAAGTTGTCACCATTGGACGAATTATTTCTCTTTACTATTTTATTTGTTGATTTTTCTGGAGTTTTTGACTTTTCTGGATTTTTTGATTGTTCTGGATTTTTGGATAACATGCGGAAGGAGATGAATAAAGATAGGGAGGCGAATAAGTGGTTTTAGAAGACATGCGATAAGGATATGGGTGAAGGACTCAAGCATCAAGTTCTATGTCAGCTATTAAGAGCCCATGTTCGAACCGACTATTGGTTGTTGGTACAACCTTATGAGGATAAATGGATTATGCAAGAGGATGAATTAGAGGGATTTGATGGGGGAGATACGTGGGATAATGGGTGGGATGTTGGAAAGTGTATGGATGCAACGATGGGGTGGATATGTGATGGGGAGATGTGTTTAGGAACAACATTGGCACATGTGGTGGTGGATGTGAAAAGATAAAAGGATTAATGGATGGAAAATGCGGGGATAATGGAGGAGACGAAATAGTGTATTTTGGGACATAGGGACCCAAAATAGATGTAGGAGAGGGTGGATGAAAAGGATTAGCTTTTGGATGAGCAACTTTGGATGTTCTTATAGATTTTTCATTTAATGGCATTCTGTCTTTTTTCTTTGGGATCCACACAATTTTGATCTTTTCTTTGGTGGCTCTTTGCGAGCTATAGATTTGATTTTAATTTTGGATTTTGTTTTTCTTTTCTTTAGCATGTCTTTTAGAGGGGACATGGAAATTTTTAGATTGATGCATTTTTCCTCTAGCATCCAAAGTGCTCGTACTAGCAATGGGATGGGTGTGAGAAGATGGATGATGTGGAGTGGTGGAGGTAGGATTATGAGGATTATGTGTAGATGGAGAATGTGTAGGTATGTGCCTTTGTTGATCCTGATTAGGATGTTTATGGTGGATGACATGGATAGGTGTTGGATGGATAAAAGGATGACATGGAGGAGGTGATTTTGGGATATACAGACCCAAAGTAAATGGAGTGGGTGGAGGGACATGAGAACCCAAGATGGATGGAGTAGATGAAGGATGGGATGTGGTGGATGGAGGGATGTAAGGACCCAAGATGGATGGAGTAGATGAAGGAGGAATATGGATGGTTGTTTTGAGGCGATACGATAGAGGAGGAGGGATTGCAGCATATGATTTGGTGGAGCGATGGGAAGAGCCAACATTTCTTTTGGAAAAGGCTCATTGAGGATGTCTAGAGGTTGTAACAACGTGTTTAGATTGTGAGTCTTGGGGAATAGATCCAAGACCTTGCATGCATATTTATTCATGGACTTAGATGGGCTCTAAAATACCTTGCTCGTGAAGGCCTAGACCTTTTCCTTGATAGTTCATGTTCTCGAGCATTCGATCCATGATAAGATTTTTGTTATTCTGAAAACATGATGCGAGTCCATTATTAGGTGGGGGATGATGGGTGGTATATACACTGTGTTTTTCTTCTGCAAGGAGGCCACCATGGAAGAATGTGAGAGTACCAAGGGGATATGCAAGCGGTGGGGATAGAATTTTTAGGTGATGATGAGGGATCCTGAGAAGGAGATGATGGGATAGCAGCATTTGGATGGGTGGTATCTGGAGAGGGAGTAGGGGATATGATAGATCTAATTTTGTGGTAGCAGGCTCATGCAATGGAGATAAGATGGAGAGGTAGAATCTTGAATGTCAAGAGGATCATGGGATGGAATGGATGGGGGACTGTGATCTTGCGGTAGACTAGATGGGATGGTAGGATCTTGATTTGGAGGAGGGGATATGTTGGCATGCTTTGGATCAGCTCTTGGCATGACTCATCGTATGCGGGAGGCATGATAATGGAGTCATGGGGGGACTCTTCAAGTGGGGAAGATGGAAGGATGGAGGATTCAAAATATTCCGGAATGGATACTAGGAGTGGAAGAAGTGGATTGGATTTGGGTGTCATCGATAGGTTCAACTCTCGGAGTAGGGGGTGTTCAATGGATTTGGTAGATGTGATGGTAGGAGATGGGGACTCAATGGATTTAGAGGATGTGATGGTAGGAGATGGGGACTCAGTGGATTCAGAGGATGTGATGGTATCATCAATGATAGGTGTTGGATGGAGAAGGGTCGTCACTAACGACCATGGATGATGGGTTGGGATATAATGGTTCCACTGACTACAATGTGTGGAGTGGGGGATGTTTCCTTTGTTATAAGTCCTTGGAGAAACTTGAATACACTAGGCTGAGGTGGCAAGGTGGGAGTGGATGAAGGTTTATGGATTAGTGGACTAGGATTAGATGGAAGATTAAGACTAGATGGAGGATTAAGGTAAGGATATGGGCATGGGGATTAGGATAGGATGACATGGACGGTGGATCGTTGGTAGAAGATATGGGCAGCGTGTTGTAATAAAGGTATTGGGATGGTGGATTAGGATGGGAAGATGTAGGTGTTGGATTAATATAGGGAGATGCGGATGTTGGATTAGGGTAAGTTGATGGGTGTGTTTGACTAGGATAGGAAGGTGTGAATGTAGGATTAGGCTGAGTGGATTGGTATGGAAGATTAGGGTAGTGGGTACATGTGGATGAAGGATTGAGATAAGAGGATGTGGATGGGGGATCAAGATAGGGGTATTGTGATGGAAAACTAGGATAAGGGGATGATGTAGATGAAGGATATGATGGATATGATGGACATCCCTTGTCAAAGGTAGCATAAGGAGTGTGATTAGGCATATATGAAGACATGATGGGATAACTCGATGGGGTGATTGGATTTTGGAATGTGGGTGGAGAAAGCTCACTAGCAATGATAGTGTCAAGGGGGTCTATGTCGTATACCTCTTGATCAACAAGACTTTCATTATCATCGTTGACATAATTAGGGTTTCCCTTGACTACTATTGATGGAGAATAAGGATTCATAATGATGAAAGGGATGGAGGATGGTTTTTGATGGGAATAGACTAAAGGTTAAGCTCAGATTGGGATTGAATTAAAGCTCAGATTAGGATGATTAGATGATGCGATGGGATTGATTTTGATGATCGGATTTGATTAGTAAAGGATGACCTCAACACCAGATCTGCTCCGAGATGGAAGTAGATTGATTGGGTCAAAGGTGATTGGATAGGGATGCGATTGGATGCGATTGGATTGGATTGATTGATGATGGATAGGATGACGAAAGGGACTTTAAACACCGTTCAAAGATTACCCTAGGTGACTTAGGATGCTGATTGATCAGATTAAATGATAAAGAGATGATTGCGGCGCCGAATCCACTTTGAGATTGAAAATGGATTGATTGGGCCGATGATAACTATTAACTTAGGATGGATGGCAATCCTAAGTGGATGTTGATGATGACGATCGGATTAGACACTTCAGTCAATTTGGATAATGGCTCGAGATGAAGTTCAAGAGATTTGGATGAGGAAAGTGATGATTTGATTGGGGGAACGAATGATAGAAATGGACAAATGACTGATCAAAACAAGTGAACAGCTACTTGAAACGAGTAAACGACTGCTCAAAATGGATGAATGATTCTCGGAACGAGGGGAGGAGGACTCAGAACGAGTGAAAGAGTGCTCAGAATGGATGCTCAAATGTTTGTTTAGGATGGTGAATGGATGTATGGATGTTCAGAAAAGGGAGACAGGGGATGAAAAAGGGGTCCTCGGCAACTTCTCAAAAGTAGGGAGTGGTATATGTCATTGGAAAGAGCACAGAAAAATGAGAACTATTTTTGAATGGAGTCGATCAGACAAACGGTGTGGAAATGGCGGCCCCAGGAAGAAAGAGCAGAAGGTCAAGTCCACCACAGCCTAAGGTCAGGTCCGCCATCGGGGTCAGGTCTGCCACCAGAGAGGTCAGGTCCCCCACCAGAGAGGTCAGGTCTGCCACCGAGGTTAGGTCCACCACCGGAGAAGTTAGGTCCGCCACCGGAAGGTCAGGTCTACCACAGGAGAGGTCAGGTCCGCCACCGAGGTTAGGTTTTCCATCGGAGAGGTCAAGTCCACCACCGAAGAAAAAGTTGCCCAAAAGTATGAAGTGTTATATGTTGTTGGAAAGAGCACAAAAAAATGAGAAGAACCGTTTTTGAACGGAGTCAATTGGATAAACAGTGTGGAAATGGCGGCCCTAGGAAGAAAGAGCAGAAGGTCAAGTCTACCACAGCAAGAGGTCAGGTTCGCCATAGCATGAGGTCAGGTCCGCCCAAGGAGAAAAAGTTTCTCAAAAGTATGAAGTGTTATATGCCATTGGAAAGAGCACGAAAAAATGAGAACTATTTTTGAACGGAGTCAATCGGATAAACGGTGTGGAAATGGCGGCCCCAGGAAGAAAGAGCAGAAGGTCAAGTCTACCATAGCAAGAGGTCAGGTTTGCCAAAGGATAAGGTCAGGTCTACCAAAGGATAAGTTTAAGCTTGATTTTTGGAAGGATGAGTAAGGCAAAGGACCCAAAATATAGCAAACATTGATAAAAAGATTTGGCTAAACTAAAAATGACTAGTTTTGTACGAGAAAGACAATTTAGACAGCACAACCCTAAGATTAGTAGAAACAGGTATGGCCAACAAAGTCTTCTACTCTAGGATGAACATGGTTGCTAAGGAGTCCTCGATATACACCCGGTATGTGAGGCCCAAACCGTGAACACCAACCCATTACAAGTGTGAGTCGGGAACCTTAGCGAGATACTAAAGGCTCGGACCAACTCTTCATGTCATCCTGACACTTCGTCAATTACAACGTGGTTGGATTGAGGTACAACTTTCGCTCTCCCCCCTTTATATACCCCGCCGATACGCGTGGTTGGAATCGTCCCTTGGGGTGATGAAATCCCCAAGCAGGTCCCACTAAGAAAATGGAAATAGGGTGGCTCAAAGGACTTGGAAAGCTACGATTTCTCATCACCCAAGATCGCCAAATGGCGCAAGGGGATTGGATACGTCAAATACCCTTCCACAAGCACGCCAAACAAGGTTTGTTGACCCCTCTAATTACACTATGTGCCTAATTTACCAAAGAACAATTGGTCAAAACTTGAAATTTCACCTTCGGGAAGTCAGGTCCGCCCATGCAGGTCATGTTTACCACCAAAGGTCAGGTCCGCCACCGGAGAGGTTAGGTCTACCATCGGAGGTCAAGTCTGCCATCGGAGAGGTCAAGTCCGCCACCGGAGGTCAGGTCCGCCACTGGAGAGGTTAGGTCCACCAATCTGTAACCTGAACCCGCGAAAATGCCAAAAACAATAAATGTGAAAGAAAAAGACCCATTTGTGGGTCCCACCGGGCATGCCAGAAATGTGATATGGGAAAATAATTGTTAAAATATGAGCAACAAACTAAAGAGAGTGCAAATAACAACTAAGCAGCACCCTACACTTCAAGATTGGGCAAATGATGATTTTAACAACATAAAAATGGAACTTTTTACCTTGTAGAGTTGTTCTTTGGTTGGCCCTTCGATTGTAGATGAGATGTATGCTTCTTGATGGCAAGTAGATGCAAGATGTGAAGTGTGAGATGCAAGATAGTTGGACAAAAATGATGCAAATGGCTAAGTGTAGATTGAGAAATAAAATTGCAAGAGTTTGGCTAGCAAAATGATCTCTCCCTTAAATGAGAGAAAAGAGGGGGTATTTATAGGAATTTTGAGAATTCCAAGAAGAAATGGACGGTTGAGATTGATCTCCCACATGGTCAAGATGTAGGGCTATAGTGAGTTGAGAACTCACAAGCCCTCACATCTTGACATGTGGCAAGGGGAGAGGCTTAAGAAAGATGAGGTGGATATGAGGTGTAAAAGAAGTACATGACATGGATGTACTTCAAAGTACCATAGGGATTTGGTCAAGATATCCTCATAAAGGATGTCCTTGTCCCATGTGGGTGAGAGGACATGTGAGGAATTAAAAATTCCACAAATATCCTTATGGGGAGAGGGGAAAGAATAAAGAATAAAGAGAGGACATGTGGGAAGAAGTCAAAGAACTAAAAATTCCTTTTGAGTGCATTGGGGGATTAAAAAGTGAATTAAAAATTCACATGGGGAAGTGGAGTGCCTTGCCCAAAAGGAGAAATCCTTTAATAATGTTGACCAAGGACACATGTCATAAAGGACATGGGGAAGAGAAAAGGAATTTAATATTCCTTGAAAAATGAGAGTGGAATTAAAAATTCCTCAAAGGACTTTGGGAAGACAAAAGGAATTAAAAATTCCTTGGGGGATGGGAGGAGTTGACTAAAGGGGGTGATTAGACAAGTTGATGAGGGGTTAGAGGAAGGTTAGGTGGCTAAGAAAGATTAGAGGCCAACTTGCAAAAGTTGGAGGATGTGACACCTCCTAATTAAGGATTAGGCATGTGCACATCCTAATGATGATATTAGAAGAAGGATTAAGATTAGATAATAAAAGATGGAGGATGTGACATGTGAGGAATTAAATAAATGTCATATTTTATTAATTCATTTGATGAAAGGAGGATGGTATTTAATTATTTAATTAGATACCTCAGGGATTTGACAGAATTAAGGAGGGATTAATTAAATAATAGTGATATTACTTAATTAATGTGGATAAGGGAATGCTTAGATGAAAGGGGATAAATTTGGATAAATGAAGTGTCAAGATTTAGGTGTCTACAGGTGAAAATTTGAAATTTCAATGCAGTAGTACTTAAATTTAAAGGAAAAAATAAGAAGTAGGTGTCTGTCTGACCACCCTAACCACAATAAAATGATAATATTTTTTTATAAAATGTTAGCTATAAGTAGAGGACTCATGTATCCATGTGATGCATATTTTCTTGTAATTTTTTTCCAAGTAAATAATTAATTATGATTTTTTTATTACAACTTGTAAAAAATATAAAAACTTGTTTGTCTGACCATCTTAACTTGGTCAAAACTTCATGAAATTCATTTTTTTTAATCCTATATTATGCGAAGCATAGAATGTGACACATGTTTCAGATTCAAAAAATGTGATACTGTTTGAAAGCTATAGGATTTTTTCAATCAGCCTATCAATCTAGACTTTAGTCATAATTCAAATAGAAAATGAATAATAATAATTTTTTAAATTCAATGTAAAGTATAATTTATATTGGTGGAAATATGAGAATCTCCTTTAAAAACCTTTTTCGTTTCATCAATTTTCGGAAAAAAAAGGTCATCAACCACATACCCTACACATACCCATCATATCACCACTTTTTGGCCCATCATGATCTTGCACGTACCTTGCTGCTTAGTTGATAGGTAACTTGGCCAATGATGTTGAGCTGTAAAAAGGTTAGCCTCCAATATTATTTTGAATGGAAATGATTAGCATTTGATTTTGATTAGTAAATGCCTCTTCTAGTTACACATTCAACACATATAATCATGAAACAGTCACACATTAGATACCATTTTAATTATGCATTTAACATAAATAAGCATTCATATAAAAAAAAAATATTCTAAGTTCTTATGCATAATTAAGTTCATATTTGAGGTACATAAAAGATAATATCATAAGTTTCCAAGCTAGATATAAAGTATCAAGTGCTAATGTATCAAAATATATGAAGTCCTTAGAAGGATTCATCACAAAATACTTAATAATCAACTCTTGAAGGCTCTTGAATGCTCTTATAAACACTTGAATGCTCTTGTGAACTCAAATTTTCTATAAGGATTCTCTCATGAAAGTCTTGATATGAAAATGACTGAAATAACCTTGTATTTATACTTGTTTATACCAAATTACCCAAGATTACAACATTACAAGCCGAAATCAGATCCAGAATGATAAAATCCTACCAAGAATTTGAATTAAATATAATTTTAAGCCACATAGGACTCATACACTAGAAGTAGCATATGAGTCCCATTAGGCTAGGCTATGGGACACATTTTTCAAGAAAGGCTTAGAATGGTGTAAAATTAGGATCGGGGCCCAAAAACTTAGGTGGAACCCGTACACCCAAGGTGGCGTATGAGTCCCAAATAACTCAATTGGGTCATACAATCCAAAAACACCTAAATTATGATTGGATGTTTGTTTATGTTAGGATTATCTGTGAAAAGATGCATTAATTAAGGCTTGTGGATTGAAAATAAGGCCAAATAAGGCATAAAAAATCCCAATTAATCAATGAAAACCCTAGATTAGTGTGAAAGTGTGATACAACACTTTACAACACCTTAAATAAGGTACAATTAGGTTCACCTAGTTTACAAGGGCCCAATACCTAATGTGAATGTGTTAAATACACTACAACACTAAATCAAGGCAACATTAAGCTCATTTTGACAAGGAAAACCCAAACAAGTGTGAAAACGTCACATAAAACATTTTTCGACACTACATTATTATGGAGGGACCTTTTGTGACCCTATACCTTCAGTTAATTTTTTTTTAGTTTCTATGGTTTCTAAGAAACAATTTGTTAATTTTTTTTTTACTTTTTGGCACTTAGGGATCTTAAGAGAAAGCATTGACACAATGTACTTTGCAATGTTCAAGAAAGTTGGGGTGAAAAATAGGACCTTTCCTAGCATAAAAACCCCTATCTAGACTTGGTACATTTTATTAGGCCACATGATGCACAAAGTGCAAAGTATGACTCTTAACAAGTTTTTCTTAAGTCAAGAAATTGAGGACAAGGTCTTAAAGTCTACATAAGAGTATTTAAGGAAAATCATAAGGAACCACCTAGGGAAGAATGTAGGTGAGTAGTTTGTGAAATTAAAGACTCTTAGGTACACCCTAATTAACTTATGAATGTCCTAATGAACCTATGACTTTCCTAGTGAATCTTCATTCATTGATCATCCAATGAGATATCATGTATGAATTGACATAACTCTATGTAAATACCTTTCTAGTTTTGGAATCTCTTGTTGAAATGAACAAGAGAACTGAGAGGGATGGGGGTGAATCATTTGTAGTAAATTGAACCTTCAAAACCCTCAATAGTGATTAGATCCACAAGAATTCATTAAACCCTTATTCTATTAGTATAATTAAACACAAAATGTATGCAGATAACAGAAATTGAAATCACAAAACCATACATAAGAGAACACCATATTTACATGGAAAACCCAATGAGGGAAAAACCACGGTAAGAGTTAGCTCATAATATAGGTAATAGAAAAATTGGTACAAAAGGGCTCATTGCCAAAATAGGACAAACTATCCAAAAGGCTCATAGCTAGGGCTCACTTCCACAAAAATAATACAAGAAGATAAAAGATGAATGTTACAAAAAGAACACTTTTTAACACAAGGAATTCACCACAATTGTTGGCACACTTTCATAGTATCACATTAAATATTTAGGATGCCTTCAACTTACTACCTTCAGTAACCCTAACACTAATATTTGCACTGATCTAATCAAATTCACATCACACACATCACTCTCATCAATGTTGCATCTATCTTACTTCTTACATATTTCATACATCGACTCACACCAACAACATACATATTTATATCAACCTCAACCTTAAAGACCTTCTCCAATGTTGGAAACTAGTTGTTATACATACAAATTCAAAATAGGTCGGCACCTAAACATTCCCACAGTGCATAGGAATGAAGGATACCTATAGAAACCCTTAATTAGGACCCAAATAGATCCCAACACATCTCAACATGCTTTCATAAGCTTGCATGTAGTGTTAAACACAAGGTCGACCAACACTTATGTTAAACACCATAATCTTTAAGTACACACTTCCTAAAATCAATCCAAAACTTTTGGACAACATAATTCACTTGAACATGATCCAGAATAATCCATCAACTAGTTAAGATTCATCAAAAACTTCATCCAACTTGTGCACATCATACAAATACTTCAACTCAACACAACTAGTAACCCTTATTTGCATATTTACAAATGAAACTCACTTTTTACTGCACCAAATAAAGTACAAACTTGAATACAAAAAGATACAAGCATTATAAACAACTTCCCAAATCTACACAACTTGAAGCCAAACAACGAAGAAACGTAAAGAAAATACATTTCTCCCAAGCCAAATAAAACATCACTGAAAGATTGGCTCACACACTAGTGAAAATATCTCACACTGTACAATGATCCAAAAACCCAAATTCTAAATTAACAACCTTTGAGAACCTTGAATAACTTGTAATATCCACACAGGCATAGCTTTAACACAAAAGAAATGAAGAGCACAATACTGAAGCACATTATGAACACTTGCATGACACAATTTACTTTTTTTTATCAAATTTTATCAAAATCACTTGGAAACCAGGTACCAAATACATCATCTCAACTCATTACTTCATTCCAACTCATCTTGAAACTCTGCAAAAATAATATACCTCCATGTACTCACAACAGTTCCTCAAGGTCTCAACTATACATGCACAACCTGTTTTCCTCTTTTTCACAATTTTCTCAATATCTCAACATCTTCATCCCATAGTTGACATCAATGAAAACACCAGTCAGTAGACTTCCTATTGACATCAATGAAAACACCTTCGTACTTGCAATGATCTCCCCCTTTTTCATTGATGACAACACAAGTTTTGAAAAGCCACCAAAGACAACACAAAAACTTTGAACACACTTACTTTTCTCCCCTTGAATGATTTTACAATATACCAAACTTCCCCCCCCTTATACCTTGCACTTTTTCACATGATACTTTCTTCCGCTTTGACATCAATGGAAAAGGATAAAATATTTTGCATTATTCTCCCCCTTTGACACTGAACCAAAATACTTGCTTTGAATACTCCCCCTTAGGAGTACACCTAAATAAATTATCAACTCAACAACAATGACAACACATGAAACTACCTACTCTCCTTGAGAGGTAGCCATCAACATTAGTCCAAGAAATAGATAGATGCATAGCTCCATTGGATTGATGCATCTCCATAAGCATCTATTTCAAGAAAGGAGGGGCAATAACCCCCAACTTCTCCTATAGATAATCAAAACTATCTTTAGGAAGAGCCTTAGTAAATATATCATCAATCTGATCCTTTGTAGAAACATACTCAAGCTTCAATTCATTCTCCATAACCTTTTCGCTCAAAAAGTGATACCTAATAGATATATTCTTTGTCCTTGAATGAATCACTAGATTCTTTAAAATTTTAATTGCACTTGTATTGTCACAAAAAGATAGATATAGGCTCATCATATACAACTCTGATATTCTTCAATGTCTGTCTCATTCATAATACCTATGTACAACATGATGTTGCTACAATATACTCAACCTCTATAGTAGATAAAGAAACTAAATCATGTTTCTTACTCAACCATGACACCAATCTACATCCAAGAAAGAATGCACCTCCACTTTTACTTTTCCTATCATCAACACAACCAACCCCAGTCTGCATCTATATATAAGCATTTAATGTGAAATTAGTATCCTTAGAATACCACAAGCCATAATCTGGAGTGCCTCTTAAGTATCTAAATATCCTATTCACTCCTACAACATGTGTTTCTTTAGGATCTTCTTGAAATATAACTACAAGACAAATTACATGCATGATATCTAGTTTAGTAGCAATCAAATATAGTATTCCACCAATCATAGATCTATACTTGCTCTTATCAGCCTTAGGTGAATCATCATCTTTGCTCAATTTACAGCCAGTCACCATGAGAGTATATACCGGTTTGGAGTCATCCATTTCAAACTTCTTCAACATCTCTTTGACATACTTAGATTGTGAAATGAATATCCCATTATCTGTTTAATTGATTTGTAGCCTAAGAAAGAAATTCATCTCGACAAACACTGAAATTTCAAAGACTTTCTACATTTCCTCTACAAAATTCTTACACATAACCTCACCAAAGATAATATCATCCACATATACAATTACTATCAAGATTTTGTCTTACTCAATTTTAAAGTAAAGGTTGCTATTTTTGGTGTCCTTACTGAATCCTTGTTGTATCAAGTACTTGTCCAACCTTGCATACCAAGCTCAAGAAGTTTGCTTCAATCCATATAGTTCCTTCTTCAACTCACATATCGTATCTGGTTTATCTAACAACTGAAATCCTTTCGGTTGTTCCATGTAAAACTCCTCTTCCAATTCTCCATTCAAAAAAGAAGACTTCTCATCCATTTGATAAAACTTAAAATCTTTATATGCTACAAATTCCAAAAGAATTATGATAGCTTCCATCCTAGCCATAGGAGAAAAAGTCTCCTCAAATTCTATACCTTGCACTTGTAAGTAACCCTTACACACAAGTATCGCTTTATTTCTTACTACTTCTCCATTCTCTTTCAACTTGTTCCTGAATACCCATTTAGTTCGAACTTTTTTTGTTTTCCAGTCTATGAACTAATTCCCAAGTCTGATTTTTCTCTATCTGCATAAGTTCTTCTTCCATTTCCTTCATCCAATGTTCATCTTTACATTCTTCACTCATTGATTTAGGTTCAACTTTAGAAAGTAAACATAGATTTACCTCAACTTCAACAACTTTCCTTCTTGTCAATATGTCTTTCCTCTTGTCTCCAATGATTTGATCTTCAGAATGATTCTTTTTCACATACTTAGGGGTTCTAGAGTTGTTCTCCATAGCTTCTTCCTCTTCATTATACACTTCTTATCCATCAAATTTTTCTTTTTCCTCTCTACAATCAAGTTCATCTGAAACATATCCATCTACTTCAATAGAATTTTGCAAGTTTTCATCAAATTTAACATTTTCACTTTCAATTATCTTTCTTGACCTTTTGTTGTAACATTTGTAAGTCCTGCTTCTAATATAATATCCATGGAAGATTCCTTCATCAAACCTTGCATCAAACTTTCCTAAATTTTCTTCTTCTCTTTTTATGTAACATTTTCTTCCAAATACTCTTAAGTACTTCATAGTAGGAATCCTTCCATACCATAGCTCATAAGAAGTCTTTATGCTATTAGCTTTAGCTTGAAATTTGTTAAGTGTGTAAACAATAGTATGAATAACGTCTCTCTAGTATCACTACTGGATTTGACACCATTTTCCAACGGGCGTTCATTGGTCGTTCGACAAATCTCTGTCGGAAGAGCGATGCAATGGAGAAAATCTTTATGTCGCTGTTTTTTTGTCGTAAGGCCGAGGAAAAATTAAACATCAAAATAACGGCAAAGAATTGTTGATCGGCGGCATCGTGAAATACCTCAGGATTTTTTCAGAATATCGACGAAAACTTTGTTTATCCACCGATGAATTACACTAGAAGTTTATTGTCGGTTCGACGAAATGGGCAAGCAATAGCATGGAAATAATAGAGAACGTTCGTCGAAATAGCGACGAAATACTAAAGTAGTAGCGTCGAAAGAACACCAAAAGTTTGTCGAATGTGCGACGAAATAGGCAAGTAGTAGCGTTGGAACAACACCAAAATTACGTCAACTTTGTGATGAAATTAGCAAGGAGTAGCGTCGGCTGAGCACCAAAAGTTCATCAAAAGTGCGATGAAATTAGCAAGGAGTAGCGTCGAAACAACGCGAAAATTTCATCAACTTTGCGACGAAATTAGCAAGGAGTAGCGTCAGAAGAACACTAAAAGTTCGTCAAAAGTGCGACGAAATGGGGAGGGAGTAGTGTGGTAGCAACGCCGAAATATCGTCGAAAGGGTGACAAAATGGGTAGGGAGTTACGACAAAATCGTCGTCATAGCTATAGCAACTTCGTCGAGCCTTTCTATTGATTCGTCGGTGGTTATCGTCGAAATTGCGACGAAGAAGCAAAATTTAAAAATATTCGTGGAAATGTACCATTAAGCGATGACTAATCATACATACAGATGCATATTGGTTTGATGCTTCAAATGATGCATTTCTTATATTGAAAAGTGCATTACCTTATTGAGCTTCTCTTTGTTTTGAGTATAGTTTAATATTCTCTACTCAACAAGGCCAACCACGTGATGGTGGAAGCTCATTTACCCCCCCTCACATCACTCTCAATTCCCCATACCAATCATATAACATTAATCATTCATTCATCCATTAATAACATATAACATTCATTCATTAACATATAACATTCATTAATTAACATATTCACATTCATTCATTAACATATAATATTCATTCTTTCAGTTTTTACATATTATCAAAAAATATGGTTGTCATGATATGATTACAATCACTTTTTTGTTTCTTTTTTAAAGCTACATAAAGCTGAAGTGGAGTATCGTTTCTAAATCAATATATGTCCCCCTTTTAGTTGTTCCCACCTCTGCCTGATCTTAATGTATGCCATAGTCGCTTGCTCTCATGACGGATGTCGCCTTCAAGGATCTCGGCCGCGAATAAGAAAGAAATGTTAAACCGATATGTTTTATTATTATTGTTACAAGTATTTGATTAATTAAAAGAACATTAGAGTGGTTCTCTTTACCTGATGGGTCCACATCATGTTCCTGAACTTTTGTTATAGACTCATGCTCAACATGTTGAACACCCTCTAAATCCTGATCTGCAGTTGAAACACGAAAGGTTACATTAATTAATACACCAATTGAAATTAAATATATTTAAGAGAACATGAGGGTGGTCCTCTTTACTTGATGGGGCCACATCATGTTCCTAATCTTCTCTAGCTCGATCATGCTCAACACGCTTGATCACTGGGCTCTACATGCTCTAAAGTTGAAACACCTAAAGGTCAAGACACTAATACACCAATTGCACTCAAATATGTTTAAAAAGAACTTTAGAGTGGTCCTCTTTAATCTCGATGGGGCCACATCATATCTCGATCTTCTTCTAGGCCCGATCATGCTCAACATGTTGATCACACTCTACATGCTCTAAAGTACCGGATGCACACCACATCTTCATCCTCAGACGTTTCGCCCAATTCTCACCGTGCTGCGCTCCAATGTCATGTGCAGTATTATCATTGCTTGAATGTTTAAAACAAATAGGAATGTAATTACTTTATGGTGGAAATTAATATTGAATAGATTGCACAAGTATTCAATTTTAAATAAACTTTATTGAGTTTATTTACCTGCGTGTCAGATGCAATGGAAGATTGTGTTTGCCCAGTCAAGACTCTTAGGCGTTCAGCCACGGCTCCATAGCCTTGCTGGAAGGAAATCTTCAGGTCCTCTTCTATGGGAACTCTATTGAATTCACAGCCCTACATTTTTTCAGAAGATCATGAATTTTGCTTCTATGGTGTGATAAAACCAAAAATGTTTTGAAATTATTATAATTTGGATGCAATATTTCATTTATTGATACTTACAATTTGTGCGGCTAATTTCATATAACCACCATAGCCAAGTTTATGTTTTCCATGCTTTTCTAGTCTTGCCTTTGTTGCCTTTGATGTGTGGGGCAACCTATGAAAATTTTGGAATGCGTTAGATTATGTAAAAAGAAAGAGTAATCAGTATATAATTACATTGTTGATAGTATCACACATAGCATACTACTTTTTAAAAAACATTTAATGGCATTTCCATAGCATACAGACATTGAGAGCATATAAAATATAGAGTTCAATCCATGAATTATAGAAAATAGATATTTGTTGGTTATATTCATATTGCTAATTACATTGCACAAAACATACTACAACTACATAAATATCAGATGGTGACAGTTGTCTATGCTACCACATTTTTCATACATGTCTACCAAAGCATTTTATCAAACAGTTCACTGCCTTGCTGCTATGGCTAAAAGCCTAAAATAGGTGCTTTCAAACAAGCCATGGATGCTTGGATAAAAAATCTATCAAAGCATAATAGTAAGCAATAGCATAGACAAGGCAGTGAACTGTTTCAAAAAATGCCTCAAAGAAATGTGGTCTCATGGTGATGGAATGCCATGACAATCCATAGCAATTTGCTTGTCATGGCATTAGTTATGGCATTCCATCACCATGAGACCACATTTTTTTGAAGCATTTTTTCAAATAGTTCACTACCTTTTCTATGCTACCACATTTTTCATCTTGCTATGGCTAAAAAGTAAAAACCTCAAATAGGTGCTTTCGAACAAGCTATGGATGCTTGGAAAAAATCTACCAAAGAAACATAATAGTAAGCAATAACGCATAGACAAATGGTGAATTGTTTGAAAAATGCCTAAAAAATCTGCGATCTCCTGAGTGATGGAAGGAATGCCATGACAATCCATAGCAATTTTTCTTGTCATGGCATTAGTCATGGCATTCCCATCACCAATAATTCCCATTTCTTGAACATTTTCAAGTAGTTCAGCGCCTTGTCTATGCTCTTCGTATTTTTTGATACATGTCTACCAAAGCATTTTATCAAGCGGTTCATTGCCTTCTTTATATGGCTAAAAGTCTAAAATAGGTGCTTTTAAACAAGCTATGGATGCTTGGAAAAAATCTATCAAAAGCATAATAGTAAGCAATAGCATAGACAAGGCGTTGAAGCTACATTTCAAAATGCCTCAAAAGAAATGTGGTCTCATGTTGATGGAGATCACCATGACAATCCATAGAAATTGCTTGTCATGGAATGGATTATGGCGTCCATCACCATGAGACCACATTTTTGAAGCATTTTTCAAATAGTTCCTCCCTTTTCTATTCTACCACATTTTTCATACATGTCTGCAAAAGCATTTTATCAAATAGTTCAACACCTTCATGCTATGGCTAAAAAGTAAAAACCTCAAACAGGTGCTTTCGAACAAGCTATGGATGCTTGGAAAAAATCTACCAAAGCATAATAGTAAGTAATAGCATAGACAAGGCAGTGAATTGTGATGGAGCCTCAAATTTACATCCGGGATTTCTTTTATTATTGGCTGGTCTTGTTTATCTGAGTGGTGCCTAGGGCTGGAGTTATTACTTTACTTTCATAAACCCTTGGTTTTCTGTCTTTGGTATGGGTTTGTTCTATCGTTACTTTTTGGAGAAGGTTTTTAAAAAAGAAAACAACCTATGTCTCATTAACTCGTCTAAGGCCTGGCCCCTTTTAATAAAATGATAAATATTTAATTGTTGGCCTCCTTTTATTTACCAAAGTCTGAGTCGGGTTTGTGCCTTATATTTTTAAAACAACCTTATGTCATTGACTGTCGTTGCCCTAACCCGCATCCCCTTCCTCGGGTTTTTCCTCCTAAGTAATGTTTAATGTTTTGCAGGGGTTATTTGATGGCTGTTGATCTCCTCGCAAATACATCCTGACTGCTCCATGCCATATCGCGATCCCAACTTGAGCCATCATGATATCGCGGGTGATCGCCACATGTCCTAGGTTGCTGATGTCTGAAAAGAAAATAATATGATTTAATAAATGCATCAGACTTTAGTGTGTTATCAAGTGGGTTACTAAATCGCCTTAGCGGTGCACGTGTTTATAATCAACGGCAATTTTTTAATCTTGATGAAAAAGCTGCTTAGCAAATAGGCCTTAAGATTGTCCCTTGTTTTACTTGATCGTGGTCACCGATGAAGAGATCAATGGTTGCCCACTATCGCGCAATCCCAACTTGAGCAATCACGATATCGCGGGCGAGCGCCACATGTATCTTCCTGGTGCTGCATATAATGGTGGGCCCTGGGGATGATGTGGAAGGCGTTGTCAGCATTTTTAAGGAGGACTGTTCAATGATCTAACTGAAACAAGAGATCGACGGCAGAGATTTAAATCTACGTCAAATACAATTGAAGGCGTTGGCGCTGTATGCAAGTAGGCTTTAATGGTAGATGAGACATCTATCGGCAATGTTATAAAGTTCAAGTGTTTAATTGCAAACTACTTTCACCACTAAGGCATTCAAGCATCTTCGAAGCAGTCCAGAGCCAGAGATAGAGCTTTCAAAAGCAATTGCGGCAAGAGTTTGATTTTTTGCAGAACACAAATTTTTGTGAGTTATTTTCTTCATCACTATTTTGTCCGAATGTGTTTCTTGTGAAAAGCTTTGCTATGTTTATTAGGGTTTTTCTGAATTAAGATTTTAGGGTTACTATTTATCTTGAATTGTAGGAAATTGCAAATTCTACTGTGTTTTCATTTTGAGTAGCACTAGTCTATTCACAATTTGATTTTCTGAGAAGCCCTAGTTGTTTAAAATGGTGCCAACAAAACAACATTTTTGGCCATATTGACTACATGCAAAGGAATCTATATGATGATTTCCTTGACCAATTTCCCCTATCAACAAACGACAAGAAGAGGGGTTTGGTTTTGATGAGAGGGACAACCTTAGGTGAAGGGTTGAGATATAGAACCTACAACATTGCAGATGCTAGGGTACCAATGATGGGTTTAGAACTATTTAGAAGATGGTATGGCCAGCAAAATGCACCTCATCCTTTTTCAAATGGTTGGAGGTATGATATGGGAAAGCTTGTAGTACCGAATGTGTTCCTTGATGTTGACCTCCTCCTGGCAGTGGCTGCGAGATATGATCCTGTCACAAGGGTTATAAGGGATAATGATGGTGAGGTTTTACTGAATGTAAATGCAGATGTAATTCAGAGGGTTTTTGATTTGAGTGAAAATGACTCATTCTTGGTCCAGATTGACTTCGAGGAGATGAAACAAGAGTATGCCAAGATTCAACCTTTTTTCAGATCAAAATTGCTTCCTCCTCATCTAGCCAGGGCGGGCAGTTCCACGATTCATATCAGCCTGACTGATCAGGAACCTTTCGGGTGAAATTATTTTGCTGATGATTTCTTGGCAACCTTCTACTCACTTTACCAAATTTTAGGTTTCAGTCCTAATACTGTGATTCCCATTGCCTATATGTTTATGGGGGCTCAGATTCAACATCCCAATTTCTCTGTAGTATATGATTATGCTTCTTTCCTTGCTGAAAGAATGCATGAGGGTTTGTTGAACTTATTTGTGGGGGACACTAGTGTTCCTTTCTTTTGGTAATCTTTGTTAATGCATATGTTCTTGTATGAGAATGTCGGCTTCTTCTTAGAGAAGATGGAATTGAGGCAAGAGGTAAATGGAGAAAGGCTATCAGTACAGGCCTGGAGTGCAGATATGTCTTACAACAAGAGGGATGCTAGCTATGTGTAGTTTGACAACTGCATTGCTTCTAGGCTCAGGGAAAGACTAATGGTAAATATGCCAAGAATTCCTGAGAATTTGCATGATTTCCTCTGGCCCAAAGCAAGAAGGCCTAAGTTAAAAGTATGTCATAATTGGGGTGACATCATTCCATACCCTATAAGCACTATCTTAAGGGTTTATGGTTTCCAAGGAACCCCCCATATTCTTCCATACAATGTACCATCAAGAATGGGATTTGTAGAGGTTTTGTGGTAGCTGGGATGCATCCATGAAGATAACCTGACAGGAAGAGGAAAAGGGACTTTGTTCCCTGATTATACTATTGTCTCATATTTTGTATTTTCCAAGGGTGGATGGGTTCATTTTGATCAATTTTTTGATGATTACCATTTGAAGAATGGATCCGTAAGGCAACATGATCATGAGGGATTCTTTGCTCTGTTTAGACAAAGAATCAAGGGTGGCAAATTTTCCCATGTTTTCAACTTTCCTAAAGATTTGATTAGGAATGAATTTGATTTGGGTAGGGAAGAATTGAATAAAGAAAAATGGATTGCCTATGAGAAATTGTTGGCCCTAGTGCATAAGTTGGATCTGAAGTATGATCCATTAATGGAGTTCACTCCATTTCACATCCTAATGAGTAATTTCAAAGAAATCATGAGCACCCTAAGAACCAAGAAGATAAACTTGGAGGTAGATTTGAAAATTCAGGGATTGGAGGTGAGGCCTGTGGAAGAAAGGCCAATTTGTCAGCCACCAATTGATAGGCCCTTATACAGAAGAAAAAGAGATAATAGCAGTGATGAAGAGGTTGGAGACAGAAAGGGTAAACAAATAATGAAAGCCTCATCACAATCTGGCCAAGGGATTAGAAAGCCTGGAGGAATAAAGATTGTGGATCTTGATCCACCACCTCGAGATGACCCTATGGAGCCGCCACCAGAGCCAAGCCCTAAGATGCAAAGAATTGAGGAACCACAAGACACTTCGGTGGATGAAATAATTGTCACCGATCAAGACATGCAAGTTGGCACCCCTTCACCTCCTAAGTCAACACAATTGGTGTTGACTGATATAGATATAAAAGGACAGAATGTTTAGGATGCAAGGATGGTGTCCTACAAGGCATTCCTAGATGATGATGCCTTTTTGAAGACTCCTGTGTTCTTGCAGTTGGTCAGGAGGTTGAAACTTCAGGAATATCAAGACAAATGCAAGGAAAGAAGAGAAACAAGGCCTAACAGGTTTGATCAAAAAAATGATGATGAGGTCAAAACTGAGCTAATAGAGCAGTTCAAGAACCTCACCCCTGATGAAGGAAGGAAAATTGTGTCTCAAGCTGGTGTCCTACTTCTCCCTGAATGGGACATTGTTGATGCTGTAGCTTTTAATGCTATCATGCAATCAAAGCATCCTATGCAAGGCAGTGAGGAGGAAGTCAATGCAGCACTACAAGACTCTACCTTTAGTGAGGAGTATGAAACTTTGGTGATATGGGCTTTAGCACCTCAGGGAAGAAAACCAAATGTAGCTAATCTCAGTCCAAATTTAAGGGGTGGGCTCATCATCAAGAGAGTCTCTGAAACCTCAACAACAGAGGCCACAAGCTTAACACTGAATGTGGCCAAATTGGCCCAGAAAATAGCTGAAAGAGATGAGGCTAAGAAGAAAAGCTTGATGGAGAAATATAACATAATGATTGGGGAGTATAGTAGGATACAACAAAGAAATGTTGTGTTGCAATCTAAAGTAGATAGGCTGAGATATGGGTAGGTGGGAGAATCTT
>VDFB02099421.1:0-12202 GCA_007258455.2 Sequoia sempervirens | reverse complement strand
AACCACCACTGGCTCTACCTCCTGCCTAGGCCCAAGGCGGGCAAGGGTCTCCTCTGACAACTGATGCAACTGAGCATCCTCGATCCTGGGTGGATTCAGATTCTGATTGCCATCTCCCTGAATATTCTGAGAAGCCTATTGCTCTTCATGGTCAGAAACAAGTGGAACATGCGGCAGTGGGTCTTGTTGTTCCCCAATGTGACAGCCTAAATGGCCACGTCTACGACCCCCACCTCTTCCACGTCTGGGAGGCATAATCCTACATAGACACAAAAAGGTATTAAGCACAATGCACAATTAAAACCCACACAACTAAAAGCTTAATGGGCTCATCATAATCCTAGAGTACCCAGTGTTTAAACCTAGGCTCTAATACCATGTGTAATGCCCCGCCACGCAACCCTAGGGAAAGTTGCAAACTACTAAACAAATGCACAATTTTTTTTATTTTTTTATTTTTTATTTTTTAATTACGAATACATGTAAGATTACAACACAAAGCCAACCATTCCCTAGGGTTATGAGACAAAGATTATTTAAATCACAAATTAAAACAACATGCATGAAATGAAACATAACAACCTTCACCTAAATAATTAAAGCACATACATTCCATACATGAGATTTTCATTTAAGACCATGAGATCCTTCATGGTTACCAATAATATAAGTTTTACAATTACAATTACATCACTCATTCCCAGAATGAGGTAAATCAATAACATGATTACTTATTACAATTTCCACCTCGATAACAATGAGGGGTAAAATAAAATACAAGAATAACTAACATAAATGAAGCCAAGGTAGCAACTGGATCCCACGAGCTCTCCAACATGAAAGTCTCCTCCACATAAGCAAACACCAAAAAAATGGAGTAAGGTGCACATTCCACCCAACCAAGTGATACCCGAAGGCTCACCCCCCGTGCTAGGAGATAGTAACAAGGATTTCAGGTCAAGACCAACAACCTCTAAACATAGGCAACATGACTCAACTGAAAAAGATATGAACATGAAATCACATGACATAAGGGTTACAATGCTTCTAGATTTAATAAAATGATCACATCACGAATACAAACATAATGTTGACTTAGGAGAAGTGTCATCACAATGTCGCATGGGATATCCTGGCAAGTCTTCCTAGGTCCCGACCCCCATCTCGGGATATCCTGGTAACCTTTAACGACTCCCGGCCCCACATGCAAACCAATGCAGAATCAGTTATCTTTCTAAGGGACAAGATAACGATCTTGCCATTCCAGGCCTTCTCGTCTCATCCCAAGTCTATATAGGCACTTGCGTCCATGAGAGAGGCAAAATTAATCTTTTTAAATGTTGGTACCACCTACCACTAATCAATTGTTTTAGTTTTCACTGAATTAACTAACTTACATTGAGATCTCCTGGCACCACTTTGTGTGTCGACCCTCAATGTAAGCCACTTCTCTAAGACAAGTGGAACTATGCCACAAACAAAAGGGTACTCAAGTGCAACCTAGGGATAATGAATCCCTAAACACGACTTGAAGTAAACCAAACCCGTCCAAGATAATCAGTTATAACACTGGACACAATTACGCACTACCCATGGCAAACAAGGTTGGTCGACCTGACAGCAACCCCAAAACATAGAAGACGGTTCTATCTGGAAGACTTACAAAATCTGACTCAAATCCCAACAAGAACAAATTCCCCACGATGAAAGAAAGCTTGCAAATAATATAAGGTAATCTACGATAGGATTTCGTAAATTCAATCATTCATCACATTAGTGCACTTAATCAAATTAAATAAACTATGTTCCTGCACAATCACATAAGGGTTTGATTATTCGTTTGATTCTTGTTGAAGCAATACACACAATAAATTAAATCAATCTTTCCTTTGCTATACCATGATTTTCCAAAAAAAAAAATTCATCTATCCCTTTACAAATATCTCATTTATAAATTAAATACTTCTCTTTTCAAAAAATAAATCACATTTAAATATACATATATATTTATTAAATATCTATGTAATCAAATATACATATATATATACTTGATATATATATATATTTTAAAATATATATAATTAATGTTTAAATGTGAATGATAATTACTTAAGCATTTTATTAAAATATAATATACACATATTATAATATATATATTATATATAAATAATATTAAATTGTTATATATAACATATATATTAAAATATACATATAAATTATATTTTAATTCATAAAATAAAACATTGATAACAAACTTCATATTATATGTATTAAATATAAAATATATAATATGAAATATATTATATATTTTATATTTAATAAATATAATTAAAAAATGAATTTCATAAAACAAAAAGCGACCACATTTAGGGTTCGGTTGCGCCTTGTTATGAATAGGGGACGTAGCCACCATGAATGGGGGTGACGGCCTATGTAGCAGTGACGGCGCTGCCTCCACAGGCAGTCGTTGCCATACATGGGGTCGCCAAGGGTTTAAAACCCTTCCCCCTTACACTTCGCCCAACCCAAACAAAAAAACAAATCTTCCATGCAAGGATTCAAACAAAATTTTTGACTGGTAAAATAAATGGATTTTTGGTAAAAACCATAATGATAAAAAAAAACATAGTATTTTCATTTCTTCAAATTTTTGTTTAAACGAAACTCACAAAATATGTATGTATATATTTATACATATAATCAGGTGTATATATATATACATATACACAGTCATATTAAATGAATGAAAAATAAAAAAATAAAAAAAAAATTCAATACCCAGATTGAGCAAATGCTCAATTTGAGAAATAAAATAATTTGCCATTGAAATTACAAGATTTATCCCAACAATAAAAGATTTCTCACAAACTGAATTAAGATTTTCCAAGCAAACACAAATTCATAAGAAAAACTAATGAATCTCCATGCTTGTTTTCAAATTTTTTGATGAAAGTTTGAGGATGAATTTTTGAATCTTTTCCTTGTTTCCACAATATGTTGAGAATTCTTTTGTTCAAGTTGAATGGAGATTTTGTCAAGGGTTTTCCTCTAATTCAAAACTTGAATTCCATAACCAATTTGAACCAATTCAAAGCAAGATTTTCAAATAAAAATTTACATAGGAATTAAAAGAAATTGCACCTTATGTTTTCTCCAAGGTTCAAATCCTTCAATGGAGATCTTTCTTTTTTTCCAATTTTGCTTCACCAAATTTTTTCAATCTTTTCTTCACAATTTTTCTCCAAGAATTTCAATCCAAGTTTCTTTTTTGCTCTCCCCCAAAATTACCAAATTGAAAATTTTAAAAATCAAAATGAATTACCTTATGCACTCCCTTCTCCAAATTTGTCAAACCCCTAATTTTGAACTCACCTACCAAAATTTATTGCTAAAACTAGATATTTTATTTTTGCAAATTAATAAAACAATTTCTATTTCCCATTGTAATTTGCATAATGTTAATTTGAAACAAGATCTATTTGCAACCCAAATGCTAATTAAATTTTCTTTCTTCCACAAAATTGAATTTACCAATTTATATTTTAAAATCAATTTTTAATTTTATTTCAAAAAGGAATGCAAGGCGTAATTCTATTTTTTGATTTGATCTCAATATTTACTAATGCTAGCACAATTGTTTTAATTTAATTTATCAATAAATAAATCTAATCCATGATTAGATTATTTTATTGATTGAATTAAATTAACTAATTAATTGATAGTCACACGTTTATTTATTTTGACAAAGCAATTAAATAAAACAAGCACCGATTTAAATTGCAAATTAAATACAAGGGAAAGGGGAGAAGAGACAACAAAATAACGTATCCCAACTAACAACCCGATGACACACTATGGCTAGGGTGATGTCATGACACAGAAAACCTAGCTACTATCTCCCAATCATTTTTCGTTGGACAAGGGACACGCTTAGACCTGTGGACCCAGGTGGAGTCAATGTCCTGTACCTGCATCCTGCACACAATACGAGTGTCGAAAAATGCATATATATATATATATATATAAACACACCATGAAGAGGAAATCACAGAATCACAGGGCGCTCGCATGCGAGTGATGTGATCCTATCCCCTTCACCAATACAATATCGCTAACTAATGCATCTAATCATCAATGATGTAGCAAAGCATAAAGCATCAATAATTCACATGCTAATTTAATCCATAACATGAAATAATAATATCTGATAAAAGTGTCATCATATCAAAACATAATGTTTTCATCGCTTAACAATTAGCGATCAAAGTAATCAAGTTTATAACCAACGTGCTAACAAGGTAAAACATACATAACGAACACTGTTCGATCAAAAGAACAAAATGGAGGGGTGTTACACACTCAAATAACTGCAAATATTAACAACTTCCTTCCTTTCTTCCCACTCAATAGCCATTTGTGACTGCTAGTTTTAAATTATATATGCTCATTAGTTAACTAATAAAATAAATAAAATGAAAATAAATATTCTTTAGATGTGGATAACAATAGGTGCAAGGCGTGGCTTTACATTAATGATTGGCTATCAATTAAGGTCCCGTTGTTTGAGTTTAATATGTATATTTTTCTCGTGATGTTCTTTTAGATGCCTTAGATGATAAGTGTGTTTTGTAATTGCCTAAGTGCCTCTTTCTTTATGATTATTTTCTAGTTAATCTTTTTATAAGTAATTTCAAACATTTTTTTATTCTTGAGGTGATCTAGGATTTTTAGGTGCAAATAAGAGAGGGTTTGGACAAGAAAAATTATTTTCAATGTTGTGGATAAGAGCATACATAATCTTATTTACAAGGTAGAAATGCAATATGCTAACATTCAAGACTCAAAAAATAGAAATAAACAAAAACAACTAAGATGTAATTGAGGTTCTTTTTATATGTAAATTATAAATGAAAAGATAATTGATACTTTGAAAGATAAAAATCATTAAAATCATGCTTCAACAAATAAGAGTGATAAAATAAATGCAAACCAAGAAGAAAAAGTGAGTGTACGTCTATACAAAATCATTAACTCTTTTACCATAAAGTAGAGCGCTTTAAATATTCATGAGGCCAATGTTAGGCTATGGGATAGTAGACCCAGTCATTTTAATTTCTAGCTTGTTGATCTTCTCTTTTTTACTTTTGATGATGAACTCCCTTATTTTTTGAACCTTCTACTCTTTGAAAAAATCCTATAAAGAAATTGTTGCTAAATTACTTGCATAATTGACAAAAATATCATTGTAAGCTTTACCCTCTAGAGTAAGGTATTTCTTCGATTCCACTAAACCAACTTTATAAAATGTGCATGCCCTTTCCTACCATTCTTTTTTTTTGCCTCTTCCATCTATTCATTTCACACTAAAGATGATAAATTAATCTTCAAATAAAAGCATGAACATTTTTTCTTCAATTTGTTTTCTTTGATATAAAATTTTTATTAACAATATAGAGACATTGTATGTATTATTTCCCATGATTATGAAATATGGATAGATAGTGTTAATTTGTTACATAAATTGTAGTTAGCTATACTTTAGGATATTGTCATTGCAATTGATTTTTTATATTTGAAATGTAAGAAAATGTAAAGGATCATATGTAGTTATGGGTATTAGAAGGGACGATACAATTCCAAGTAAACAAGTTTCTAGTGAAAGATGTTACAAAACATAGCTATCAACTATAAATCAATATTAAATTTTATTTGTACATATCTTATTGTATAGATTTAGTGATGTTAGAACTGTCATTCAAGGAGACAAAATAATGTTGAAGTCAACAATAGAATCCTATTAAATCCAAAAATTCATTTTCATATTAATTGCCAACTCACAATAGAAAATGACTATGAAATTTGATTCAACTAATTAAATGTGTTGAACATGTTATTATAAATAAGATTAATAATTTTTTTATTTTTTTATTGATTGTTCTCAACATGAATCAATAGAAAGAATGAGACATGACATTTTTTATAATTATTAAAAATAAAATTAATTGTAAACTATAAAATTGTTGCTTATGTTTTATAATTTTGAATGGTCATTGATTAACCTTAAAAAAAGATGAATACAATTAATGCAATAATATTCCCAGTGGAAGAAGAACTAGTAATCATATATCAATTAAATTTATTAAAATAGTATTTCCTCCTCACTAACACCTTTTCCCACGTAATTTTTTATCAATAGCAAATACCTTTATTTTAGGCCTATTAAATTCATTTGACTGAATGACTGGACGTTTTCGTCCATATTCACGTATGCCTCTCTCATTTGGTTCATTTGTTTGTTGGGAGCAGTCCTTTGCATAGTACTGGATTATTGTGCTGCACATTTCAGTACCTAAAAAGACATTAAAAAATGTCCAAACATCCTTTTCATTGTCTCTGCTTTCTCTATCATAGACAAAACAACATTTAAGAGAGAAAACAAAAGCTTTAGAACAGTAGCAAAGCTTGAAAACGTCACTGTTACAGGAATTTACATGAGCTAAAATGTCACAAGGGAATATCATCCTGGACTGCATTTTACAATATAGAAATGGTCAATGTATTTAGTGAAGTATCTTTTAGAATATATATTTAACCAACAAAACTCTTATTTTATTTCAAAAGAACAGTATACAAGTTTGAGTTTTGTTGGGTTTAAACGTCTTAAATTATTAAAATATGCTATAGGAATCATATTCTGAACAATTTTCTTACATTAAATGAACAGAAACCTCAATCCTTAACAATAATTAAATGAATTCCAATAACAACAATTTCTTGAAAAATTATTAAAAGAAAAACTCTTGACTTGAAAAAGGTATTGTTTTAATGCAATGGAGCCATGGGTGACATTAATAGGTCGGCCCCAGTTCACATGGAATCCGTGCACCTCTTCTAAAGGAGGATTCAGTGGAGAATCCGTGCAGTATCTGTTCAATCATTTTGGTGTCTCAAAGTGAAATTCTATTGGTGAAGGTAAGTAAAGCAATTCTTGGATCGTGATTAAGATCCTTATTATATAATTACCACACTAGTATACTAAGATATATGGGTTTTATAAATACTTTTATAAAAGAATTAATCATTTTTATGTTAGTCTTTTTATTGTGGATTTTGATAAAAAATAGTTTGTCACTTTGATTAGTTTTATCGCATCAAATAAAGTGGTTAGATTGTCTGCTTTCAAGTTGTGTTTATACTTGATAGAGATGACATTATAGGTTATGCATTCCATGGTATAGTTTTAGTATATTCCTAGCACTCCCTTGTTGTAAAATAGATATTTTCTCATTTCCTAGTCATCCTTAGGTATTGTCCACTTGCTGGTCTTGTACCTAACATGATGCAATGTACTCTTTAATTGAGCATTCAATAGCTTCAACTCCCCCTTAATTTCGGTTTCTCATTATGTTTCCATGTGGGGTTAAATTTTTCATGTAGTATGTTTCTTTTGACTAATTTGTTTTGTCCATTTAAAAGTCTTGAATTTTTTTCTCATATAATTTTGTATTTCATCACTAGTGTTTTTTCTCCCTTGCAAGCTTTTATCCATAGGGGATTCACTACCCACGGAATATCATAACTTGTGTCTGCATATTAGGTTTTTTTCATTCATAAAATTAGTGGTATACTACATATGTATTAGGAGATTGGGCACTATATTAATTATATTTCAAAAATAAATATTGGGGGGTCATATGAGGAGTAAGTTTCATAGGTGTCATCATTATGTTATTTAGTTTATTAATAATAGACATGTGATATTCACATTTCAATGATTGTCTAGATGAGTAAGGTGTGAGTTCATTTGAGTCAAATACATCATCATCTTAAATACAAAAGAATTGAAGGAAAAGTGAGCTAAAATGTGGTAAAATGTGAATTAAACCATTGAGGGGTCACGCATCCAAATGAGCATTAATGCATGTCAACGAAGTTAATGTCATGATAGAATGGTTGGTGAGGTCGATAAGACATGAACCTCTTTAAGGTTCAGAGATTGGGGTGGTAATGAGAGTCATGATGAATGAAAAAATTCCAACACCTAAAAGTATGAAAGGCTAGGGAATACAATAAACAAGGTTTGGGGATTGGGATCGACAAAGAAGGCATGCTTGAAGGAAAAACCCTGAAACCCTAAACATTGGAGGAAAAGAAAAGGAAAAATGGAATAGAAACCAAAGGAAACAAAGAGAAAATAAAAGAGGGAGGGGGTGGGGGACATTTTGGCATGTCAAAAATGGGGCATGGGTATAAGGCACAACAACTAATTATGTTCCTTACTACTTTAATGTTAGGGGTTTTTGGATCCCTTTGTTGTTACAAATGGAGAGTTGCTAGATATAAATATATTAATGGATGATCAAAGGGTTGGGAAATATTTTCCCATAGAGAAACATGTGAAAAGGATACTATGCTATCATGGCATTGAATGGGAAATTGATGGTACTCATAAGAATATTTTTTGTTAAATATTTTTTGAATTAGGAGTCCCTTTTGACTCATTGGCATGTTGATTTTTGTAGGTTGGTTCCTAATTTTTGTGAATTTAGAATAAATTTATGTATTATGAATCAAGGATTCCAATTAAAAGACATAGGAGAGGTACTAGAAAAGCAATAATATTGGACTATTTAATACACATCACCCTAAAGATTGATGGAAATGTTTCAAATATAAATAATAGACTAATAGTGTAAAATATTTCATGGGAGAGGAAAAAATTCACTTTATTAAATCTATTATAATGAGGCTTTTGAAGGAAAAAAAAAAGTGAATCCCCAACCACAAGAAAGATACTAAAAACTACATGCTACCACACAAGAATTTAGAATATCTCATTCACATAGTTAGAAAGAAAAGAATAACATCTAATATCATACATCAATTTACAATAACAACAATAACTATCATCTAGGCATGTTATACTCACTAACCAATAAGACTACACATAATGAGAAGTCCATACAATATTAACCACACTTCATATCTTTCTCAAAATATTTCACACAATAATTAACTCACATTATTGTAAAGGATATGAAAATCAAACTACTACAAATTGAAAAAAAAACATTAAGAACCATCATGTTCTCCAAAAGATACGATCTTATATAATCCATAAAAGATCCAATATGCACATGATAGATAAGAAAATTACATGAAACAAGACCAAAAATTTAAATATTCTAGCATAACCACAAAAAGAATGAAAATAATGCTAAAGTGGAAGAATTATAAATGCCAATAATAAGGCATAAAGTGAGATTGAGAAGTCCTTCATAAAAATTTAACTTCTTGAAACCCACAAGAATTTAACTAATTACACAAACCAAACATTCCTCAAATATAAACATAGAAGGAAATCGTACAAAAAAGCAACACATGCATACAAGGACCCCCACATGACCAAACATAATGAGTAGAATAAACAACCCAAATCTCCTAGTGCTACAATCTTGTCTTTGGTACCACATGTAACTTTTTAGCCTTTACACAAGGACATTAATATAAAAACATGAGGGTATGTGCAAGATCATCATGCAAAAAATAGGCTCTTAAGTGGCGAAAAATTCAGAAAAATTAGAGTTAGGCAACTTGTAAAAATTTAAATAAGTTATCTATATTATTTTAAAAATATATAAGAATAGAATCTGTAGCAAATTGAATGTAGTTTCTAAACTACTAGGTTTATTTAAATGTATATATATATGGTGAAAATTTGAAATTTCAATGCAGTACCACTTAAATTTCAGGGAAAAATAAGAAGTAGGTGTCTATCTGACCACCCTAACCACAATAAAATGATAGTATTTTTTTATAAAATTTTAGATATAAGTAGAGGACTGATGTCCAGATGTGATGTATATTTTTTTGTAATTTTTTTCCAAGTAGATAATTAATTATGAATTTTTTTTTACAACTCTTAAAAAATATAAAAACTTGTATGTTTGACCACCTTAACTTGGTCAAAACTTCATGAAATTCATTTTTTTAATCCTATAGTATAATCATAGAATGTGATGCATGTTTTAGATCAAAAAATGTGATACTATTTGAAAGCTATAGATGTTTTTCAATCAGCCTATCGATTAGGACTTTAGTCGTAATTCAAATAGAAAATATAATAATTATTTATTAAATTCAAAGTAAAGCATAATTTTATATTGGTGGAATTTGAGAATCTCCTTTAAAACCCTTTTCGTTTCATCAATTTTTGGGTTTAAAAAAAGTCGTCAACGACATACCCTACACATACCCATCATATTGCCACTTTTTGGCCCATCATGATCCTGCACATACCCATGAACCAATAATTTGTTTGCAATATAAAAGTGGCATTACACAAGCCACATAGAAACTACATGATCAAGGTGCCATAATAATATGCGATGACACAATTGACACACATACCAATGCACATGGAATGGTAGAACAAGAAAAATACTATAGAACGCCATTAGATAAAATATGATGGTTACATAGAAAATAAGGCATAGAGGAGAGGCAAGATACCCAAAACCATTGGAAAACCCTTCAATTATCTCTACCAAACCACCTTCCAACTACCAAAAGTCATATCCTCTTAGAAGGGCCATTTTTATTCCTTGACGGGTGATCCCACAATAGTGGTTTATAATTTTTGGCCAAACTGAACATTGAAATTATTATTTTTAACTAAATCTTCACATTCGAGCACCTATAGCGCTAAAGCATGAGGAATTTGAAGATGATGCAAACTAGAATCTCGTCACATTTTGTCTATAGATTCTAAAAATATTTTTTTCAAAAATTTTGGAATCAGATTTCACTTCTTTTTCCATCTCCCACAAAAACTAGTTTTTTTCATAAAACAACATTTTAAAAAAGTGATGCACACCGTATAACGCATAAATTGTTTTCCATGAAGGATAAAATTCTAATTCTTTCAAATTTAGATTTGTAACTCTGATATCTAGTGCTTCCATTTGGTTAGATAGTTTTTTACTGAATATTTTTTCTTTAATGAAGTTTTGAAGTCAAACCAATTATAATTCAAACACAGCTGACCATATAACACGAACTTTTTTTTCTATATATATCTAAATTCAAAAAAAAAAAATTGTTGGATCAAGGACTTTTAATATCTAGTGCACTCCATGTTTTCAAAAAAAAAATTGATAATATGCTATTTTTTCCACATGTGTAGAATAAAGACTCCTTCATTTTTATGAAACCTATGTTTGTCAAAACTAAAAAAATAAATACATAATAAACCAAAACATATTAAAATTATAATCATTAGATAGCCTATCCGAGGACTACCTGATTCTAGTTGGGTTTGTGAAGACTCCATTTCTTTCATGTTCAAACCAAGCTTTGAAGCGTAAAAAATTATTTTATTTTTTGTTTCAGGGGGAGAATGAGGAATTAGGGGGGGTTTGAGCGACCCCCTAGGGGTTCGTTCGAACCAAGGTTCATTTGAACCCTGATTCATTCAAACCTCCTTCAATATGATTTTTTCTTTTTTTGGGGGGGGCGAGAAATGTGGGCCCAGTAATTAATGGGTTCGCTTGAACCCTAGTTCGGTCAAAACCCTTTTGGGTTTGGTCAAACTTGTAGGTTCATTCGAACAACTAAAACTAATTTTTTTTCCATGGGGTCATTTTTTCTCAATTTTCTTCCTCCATCAAATTGTAAACCACTATTGTGGCTTCACCTTGACCCTTGATGTGTATCAAAGTTTGGCCAAGTATTAGACTCTAGCAAAGTCTAATACTTGACAAATAGGTATCAAGTTCCTTGGAACCTTGATACTTCACTACCAAGATCCTAAAAACCCTAGAATGCTAAGATCCTCAAAATATTGATATAGTAATATATGGGTATCGAGCTTCTCATAATCTTGATACCTATGTATTAGGATCCTCAAAATATTAATACCCAGTTGTAACGCCCGTCATGCAAACCCCAGAGAACAAACACAATGCAAATATTATTTTTTTTAAAACAATTAAATTAAACATGCAAATACATTATACCATAATCACATAACACATTACATAACATTAACACACTTAGTTCTCTGGGGCACGCGAGGTTACATCGCAACAACTAAATAGAAATAAAGATAAAGATTACAACATAACCATTTATATAATAATAACCAAGAATAAGGACACATCCATTAACCATGATGCGAGAATAATAAACATCACTTAATACA